>UYYF01000392.1:0-17196 GCA_900618365.1 Thelazia callipaeda
TTAAACAATTATTACTTCATTTGCTAGGCAATCGAGACTAATCGTAATAGCTTCGCAAAAATGCTTGTTCCTTATGTTTTCAACAGGTCCGTCTGCTATGAAATCTGCACAATCGTAAAAATATTTCAAACAACTGGAGTCCGTGTAAGGTGTTGTTCCTATTATGTGACATACTGTAAAGATCATTGTAGCTAGAGGAATTGCTGCTGGCATCTCGAGGTCTTCCCAACCTTGTAGACTATCTTCTTACAATCAGTTCAGCTTTTAAGTAGCCCATTTTCATCTGCAAAAAATTAGCATACAATTCAAGATAATGAATGATACTTAAATATGCAAAAAATATGGTAACAATAATTGCTCCTACAATACTACTTAATATGAAAAGCTCGAAACGTTTAGCTGCTATAAGCGTATTGTTTTGGCAGATAATCACGCAGAAATATTTTACAGTATTAATTGTAAAGAAAATAAATCTTGTATACGTATTTCCATTTAATAAATTCTGAAAATTTCTATGTCAGCGAAAAATCTGAATGTCCACAGATGAACAAAAGTAGCCCCACGCCTACTTTGTAAGAAAAGCTGAATCCCAATCATGACCGATTTCTTGTTCATATCAGAGTGTTGTAATATGACTGTATTTTCATTCCACAGATGATAGCGCACTTGTTGGTAAAAAATAATTTAAAAATACTACAGTTCATCGTTCTCACTTGAGATTCTGAACGAAAATTTATAATGGATTGTTCCAACAAGGCCGATACTGTACTGAAGAGAATACGAATTGAAGAAATCAGTTTCAGTAATAATCATAAATTAGTAGACTTTTAGATTGATTTATTCAACAATATTTTTTCCACAACATTTAATGACACTGCAGCGAACGTTGGCGGATTAAATCACAAATCTTCAAATAATAAAGAAATTGAAGACAAATTTATGAAATATTAAAACATTTTCGCAAATTTATTCAAAATGAAAACATTTTGGCAATAAAATTATGACAAATTTTTAATACAAAATTACTTAGTGAGGCAATATTATAGAAAATGCGAAACGAAGCAAACAAAAAATTCGACAACACAAGTGCTTAATGGAAACGAAATATCACAAAAATAAATTTTTACAGAACATTATATGGAATAACTCTCATCTATTTCATTTCAAATGAATAATATGGATTAGAACAGACCATTACATTCCACAGATACGTCCACACTAACACATTCCTAATTAGCAAAATTTTAATTTAAACATGTTTTATTGAATCACGGCGCAAGTTGTCGCTTAAAAAAATTCATATAATTATAATACTAAATAAAATGAAAATAAAGCGAACAGCTACCAGATTACACGGGTGGTAATGGGTTTGCGAAAATAAAATAAAATGTTTTTCTAATTGAAGAAGAAAAATCATTCCCATACTTTTCGCTTATTAAAATAAGTTTATGTAGATTTTTTTAAATGAAAGGGTACCATTACAATAGATCTATGAAAGACTGAACTTTTTCCGCAAATCTGATGAGCAGCATACTTCAAAACCCAAGCACGTTATTTGTTGACCAATGGGTGAATCTTTGATGACATCTGGAATTTTAAAAAAATCATGCACTTGAAGCATAAAATTTAGTTGAAGATTTCTGAACCTCTGAATCTTGAATACATTACTTGCTTGTAAATGATAAAATTAGTGATTAAGTTAGTAAAATGGCAATTCATAAAAATTCTTTTTTAAAAAAACGACGAACCGGTCAAATAAATCATGGAATACTTTTTACTCGTGTTTGCGATGTGAGTTAAACATTTGAGCACCATATTCATATCATACGTTTTTTTATCGCATTCATGTGGTTTCATTGTTTGTAGTATTTTATGGTTTTCATATTCGGCTATTATTTCTTCATAACGAATATATCTTTCCCCAAGTTTTGGATTTGAGCTGGATGCAAGTCTTAAAAGATAATCTTTAATTTCAATACTTCACGGTTTTGTTTCTTATACGTCCCACACATTAGTTTGGTTCTAACACTGGAGACAAAAAGTTAAAAAAAAAGGATATATAATTAATAAGCATTAACGTTGAAATAACTGTTACAAAATGATTGCAGTTTATGTTACAAAGTCTAGAGCAAATCGTCCCAGACAAATCTGAAAATGGGAAACAAAAGAACCGAAAAAAACGTATCTAATTTATACTAATGATTGATGTTTGTACTATCGGCAGAAAGAAATCCTTACCCACTAGATGATAATGCTTGCCTCACATGTGTATGAAGTTTCACCAACCAAGAAATAGAGCCATTTTTCTTCCAATATAAGAAACGGTCTAAGACTAGACGGAAAAACTCTGGTTCTCTGTGAAGTGCAATTAAAATGTATACTGTGAATTAAAGCTCAAATTTCCAGATCAAATAAACAAAAAATACGGATAAAGATTTCAATTCTGTTAAAAACTTCAAGTTGGAAACAAATACATACAAAGAACCAATCGTTAGTAGCGCACTATCAATTACAAACACTCCCCGCCTTTGTGGCCTTGATAGATAGTTGTTATTTGTGATCTTGAAAATTTCAATAAACAATTTAAGAACAGAAAATGAAAGTGCATCTACCAAATATTTAGGAGGAATAAATAAAAGCAACCAAAACGTCTATAACTCCATGGAAAATAATCAAGTTTTGCATAAAATACTTACACTTCTTTTGAAATATGGCTTTGCCTGGCAACTAACAGCAGGTTGATTGAAAAACCCATATGTTCGAGGCTGATTAAATCCAGTGCTATGACTCCTGAAATTAAGATAGAAGCGTGTTACACACAAGTTTTACGATAAGTTTTTTTACTGCAGTGTGCTTTTCCTTTTTTTTCAAATATTTTTATACAGTTTGAAAATGAAAGGGAAGTCTTCAAATATTAAAGTGTAATTTACGTTGAAGGAACATCACGATACACAGGAGGTCTAACAGAAGGAAAAGTTGTTAATGGTGAAAATGAATGGTCGTGAGATAGTCTGATAGTTTTTTCTGCAAGATTCCCAGAAGGGGGTTGTTGCGTAGAAGTGGAAGGTCGAATAGATGGAGAAATTATACGGTGATCGGTATCACCATTAGATAGTACAATGGGTCTTTTCATAACAGGAACACTAGAAGCTGCTGTTGACGACGAGGCCTGAAAAAATATTTTCGAATTTTGCATGCATATTTCGAAGTGTTTTCGCTCTGTAATTAAAACTAAATAAGAATTAAACTCCTATAACATTCTACTGAATGAAATATTTTACATCATGTGAGACATCTTGAACAAATGAGTTTCTATGCATTGTACGCATGTCAACATCACCAGTATTGGATGAATCTGTTTCAGGTATCCGTAGCGACGTATCTTTATCATCGATCTTTATGTGAGGAAATAAATTCCATCGCAAATGTTCTGGAGACTGGATTGAGGAAGCCTACAATTAAAGGCATGAATAAGCAATAGTTTTACTACGAGTCTAGAGAAAGAAGACTATGAATTATATGAATGCGACCTAATTTTTCTAGAATACTTCACATTCTTCACATACAACAAGAATGGCAAAAAATTTTCAAACAAAAACCAACCATTTCTCTGCCAACAGCAATATTGTTCTTAATACTGCTTGGAAAAGAAATCAACTCTGGTAAGAGTAACCTGGAAACTTTATATTCATATAAAGTTAGATTAATTAGTTATACTTAGTAGTTGGTTGAATCTCAGTTTAAATTCCAATTCAAAATGCCAGTTCTTCGAAATATAATTTCTTCTTTTGAATACAATTTAATGAAAACTAAAAAAATGAAAACAAAAGGAGTAATTACTACTTAAAACAAATCAACTTTGAAAATCATTTGAAATATCCTTACATGGACTCTTCTGGTTTTTCACTATCGATAAAAGTGGTAATAGGTGTTTTTTCCACTTCACTTCTATGCTGCTTATTGGTCTTAAATAAAACAAATACAACATGATAGATTTATAATGAAAGAGCAGAAGAAATAATATAAAGACTGAAGAAAAAACAAAAAATGATAATTTTTTACCAAAGATATGGAGTTTTTCAATGCTTCTGTCGATGTTAAAGCTGTAAATGGTGTAACTTCGGGAGGCTGAAATAAATAAAATTGAATTTTTCAAGCTGTAAAAGGATAAAATACGGTTTCTTCAAAGAACAAAAATTACATTATTATTAAAATGATGCGATTTTTGCGTACTAAACGCGAAGATAACATCATCTTACTTAATATATGAAAATTATTATACTAGATTTACCAACTGACTTTGAAGTGAAGTTAAAAAAAGAATCAATTAAATGTACCCGATACTGCGGAACCGGCATATGAAATGAAGAATCGGCAACAGACCGAATGTCATGATCAGAGATGATCTTCGGTGCTGTAGCAACAAATACTCCGGATTCTTGAGGAGGGCTTGCAGGTGAATCAGTATCATTATGCGCACTGGAAACTGATAGGCTACATATAATTTGTCCAGATCACATTTTCAGTGATTTGTTTACAAAATCCGAGTCAAAACTGATCTTATAATAACCATTTACCTTTCATTTAATACAGATTTTCCATAGGATAGTATACACCGGTCATCCTGTAACATCAGTTATTTCATGCACATGGTACTAGCACAAAACAAGCCTTTTTAATCAATCATAAGGTTGAGAATGGTTTGCAGTCCATAATTTGGTTTCAAAAAAAAAGAACTTGCACATAAATTTGAAGAAACTGATTCTAGAGATTGCTGGACTTGTGAGGTAGTTTTTGGTGAAGAATTTCCATCAAATAAAAGGTCTGATGGTGAATGGTTACGATATTCTGTTGAACATAAATCAGATGACATGGATGCAAACTGAAATTTTAAACCCACCGGAAAATCAGTTCTATCATACCAACTTTTTAACGAAACCTGATCAATATTTTTTAAA
This sequence comes from Thelazia callipaeda, assembly GCA_900618365.1. NCBI lineage: Eukaryota > Metazoa > Nematoda > Chromadorea > Rhabditida > Thelaziidae > Thelazia > Thelazia callipaeda. The sequence continues at coordinate 4,959 of UYYF01000392.1, forward strand.
GAAATTATTCTACTCTTAGAAATACCTAAAATATTATTTATTTGCTATAAATTTATTTAATATACTGAAACCGAAAAATTGCACGCTACAAATTTTTATTCCAACCTTCTTTTCTGTATCTGAATTTGTTTGAACTGAGCTCCAGTTCGAATACTTTCTTTTCTCGGCACTGCAAGACAAAGTCGGTGATTTTAGATGACTGAAAGGACGCTTTCTCGGATCTCGGCTATGTAACAATTTCTCACGTCGAGGATCACAAGACTTAACTTTTGAAAGCATCTTGTTGAATGAGCTTGATGTACTTGATTCAAAACTTAAATCTGATGAGTGCTGAAACATTACTTGATCAAGCACATAAGGATAATCAAAATAATCTTTCATATGTTTTGTAACTTAATTCGACCTTTAAAAAATGTAACTAAGAACTTAATGATTCTAAAAGATATGAAAAGATTACAAATGTTTAACATCTCTGCTATATAAATTAAAATAGTTAAAAAAGAAAAATTAACTCTCATTTCATGTGACAACAAGGTGCACTAAAAATTTTTAATACCCACACTTTTTTTCATAAATTTTGTGAGAGATAAAATATCATTCACCTGTTCATGTTGCCATTTTAATTTTTCATTTTCATTGTCACTGTCATCTATATCCATATCAACTAAATAAATATTTTTTAATAAAAGATTAACACAAAATGATCAGTGATAACAGGAAAATCACACAGAACTGAGAGCAAAAAATGCAAACCAGGAGCTGTATTTAGAATATCTCTTTGAATTATTAACTTCTTAGTAACATTTTCTTCCGAGATCAGCACTTTCTTAGCTACATTTCGAACCAACTCTTGAACTCGAGCATCAAGGCCATCAACTCGCTCTTGAAGCAGAAGCGGCCGTAAGAATTCATCACTATAAAGCACAGCGTTTACTTTTAATAAAAAAGAAAATTTCTGATTTCTAATTATTATTCAGTCTCGACATATATTCTCGTTACTTCTTGATATAAAGATGACGCCAGAAAAAAAGACCTACAATTGCTGAAAAAAATAAAATTCGATTACTTTTCTTCAATTGACATAGTATCAAATGCGCCATGTATTAACGAAAAATCCAGACTGGAAGTAAAATATAAACAATGAAAAATATTGCCACTTTTTTTCGGGATCGACAGCAAATCACTAAATAATCCATTGGGTATAAGAATAAATATTCCAATAGATGGAAAGATGGTTACTCCTAACTGAAAAATCGAGGAGATTTCCCTACGTATGAAGAAACAAAGTTTGTTACTTGATGAAACAAAATATTAATGAAAAACTGCCATTAAAAAATTGGTGGCTAAAATTGGTAGCTGCTTTTATAATCGCTCTAAAACAATAACAATAAAAATTATACGTGCTAGCAAGTACTCACAGCTCGTCTTATCCTCATAGATTCATGAAGCAAAACAATATCTTGAGAATCATCTTCGGAAAACAGTGTGAAATAATATACTCGACGCTTCGTATCATTTAGAAGTACCTAAATGATTATTTGTAGAAAGATATGATAATTTTTCCATTAAAAGTTAAAAAATACAAACTGAACTAGCCTCTTTTTTTAAACCAATTTCTCCGAGAGTTGGTGGTTTTAATAACTCGAGAATCGGCGGAAAAGCCAGACATGCGGTCCAAGGAATAAGATCAGTGATTTGAAACGTATCTCTAAAATGGCTATTTTTTGATAGACATGATAAAAGAAATAAATGAATCACAGACAAAAATTATTCCATCATGTTATCGAGAAAAGCCTAATTAACATAATCTTTGTTAATTTTTGTTGATATAAAAAGATTAGTAATGAACACTAACAGAAGAGGAGGTTTGGCAGCTGATGCTAATGAATTCAGTGAAATGCGGTCATAGCGTCTATTTCCGATCAATAAACTACCACTCCAAACTGTACAATCCAGTGCCTTGAATGATAGGACACTGCAAATTTAGTTGAATTAATAATTCAGATACTCTGTTAAAATAATGCATTTCCTATATAATTTCAATAGCATTCTTAGAAGTAAAGCTACAAGAAAAACATTATGAATGAAACTTTTCCATTTTTTGATATTATTTTTTGTAATAGAAGTAATTCATTTATTCAAACGATATACAAAGTGAATAGAAATTAATTCATAGGAAAGATCGAAAAAGGCTTACGTGTTTTGGGCAAACTCCACTTCATATGCAGCATAAGGTAAAACGTTTGCCGGAGATTTCATATATTTTTCTTCATTTTCTTCGAATAAAAATAACTAGAAAACAGTTATTCAGGTAAATAAATACAAAAAAAATCCCTTCTTCTTTTTTTTTTTTGAATAAATTAAGGTGGCATGAGAAAATAAGAATTAGAAGCAATAAAAAACCTGATGGTATCGATAATTATCATGCCGGGTTAATTTACAATCTAGTGGCTGAACAGCTGCATGTGATTGGCATCCTTTAGTAGGCATTAAATGGTAAGAACCTAATCCAACAATATTGCATTTTCCTTTCAAAATCTGTAGTTTGCACGTTTTGTTTAATTTATTATTTTTAAATAATTAAAAGCATGTAATTGTGAAAATGATTTTAAAAAAATGATTTTACCTGGCAAACCAAAATTCTCAATTTAATTCGCCCAATAAATGGAGCTGGAGTAACCAAATCAGGATTTTCTGATAAATATACACCTAAGAAAATAAGTATAATAGAGTAAATAATTTAAATGTCTAAGGTGCTCTGATACTTACATTGTTAACTTAAACTTTTCTACCAAAACAACAATTTAAATTAAAAATTATCTAAAATTAAAAACAATGAAACACATTGAAACCCCGATTAAATAAGTCTATACAGACTCAGACTGTTGTTTCTTTTTTTTTTTAATTTTCTAAAGGTAAACCAACCATATGACGGTTCACCTAAATCGCCAACGAAATTGTTGTGAACAGATACGCCATATTGCGATATCAATTCCAGCTGAAAAATTTTTATACTATTAAAACTCGTATCTCATTAAAGTTGTTATGAATAAATTTTTTAATTTTGAATGATGGCGAAAAGATTCAAAGTTTATGAAGATGCATCTAAATTAAAAGAATGCGTGGCGCCTGTACAATAACCAAAAAATAAATAAATAATTTTATTCAAATATGCCAATATGGCTTTAAAAAAGGTTGAATAACAGAAAAAAATAAATATACTACTTCTCTAGAGTTATCAGAAAGAAGAATGTATCCAAATGACACATCAGAAGGTAATTCCAGAGATTTCAAATGTTGCCGAAATTTTAAGAACTAAAACAAAAAATTACTGTGATACTGAAATCGTAAAGTAAAGCAATTTTTATACTTCTGTCGAGTTACCACAAAAATATGCAAAATTATTACTAAAAAATATACAAAAATATCTTTATCAAATCTAATACTTGCTAGCTTTCGAGAAAAAATCCTCATTCTAATCTTGTGCTTTACTCACTCTTTCAAAAGTTATTTTATCGTAAAATTAAAGCATGCTTCTTTCATGATAAAAAATAAAATCAACACCCGTGTTTCCAAAATCTCATTTTTTATAACTCGGCATCGGAGAATTCGAATTAAATCTCGATCTTGGCAACTACTGGATAAATGTGAGAATATAGCTCGCTGATAAACATTTTGAAACGATTCGGTATTCAAATTGAGATCGTTTGTATAACAATCCGACTGCTTCTTAGCCACTATAAACATTGAAAAAAAATTGTACCTCATGATAAATTGATAAATAAATATACCAGACACGAAGTCTAAAATTTATTTCCTTTTTTAACTTGAAAAACTTTTTAATCAATGCGCACAGGAACATCCTTTATCTATAAATCGTTTTTCTAGAAAATAAAAATGAAAGAAAACTGAATTCAACTCAATTTAAAACTAAATTTTAATATAAAATACGTATGCAATCTTTATCTTATTTATAAGCCATTTATATTAATTTTATACTCGGAAATTTGTAGTGAAATATTAAAATATTATTCAATATAGTAAAAAAAAGCGATCCAAACTCCTTTTATGCTCCAATATCTTTAAAAAAATATCAAATACAACACTAAATATTTACTGATCACGCACTACGATTTGTATTGATCAAAGCAAGGAATGTACTTGATTTCCTATACGTATATATTAATAATACCTGTTTGCTGTAACATTTTTCTTGGGATTGAAAAATCATTCCGTTGCATTGTTGTTACAGAAATTCAAATAACTTCCTCACAAACCTTTAAATAAAAGACTCCAAAATACAAGCAACCATAATACAGTTACTTTGATACAATATGTTGATAGTCAATGAAAATCATCATTAATAATATAATCTATCAAATCACTTCATAAAATTACAAACTTAATGGGTTCTACGATCTAAATCAAAAACACAGCAATCAATTTACTTGCAAGATTTCTTCATTTCAGAAAAATAATAATTTTTTATTTTAGCTTCTTAATCTGTAGTTTCCTAAAAGATTATTAATGTTTTATAATTGTATTTCTGTTCCAAATTTAGTCATATGTAAACTGCTGTGATCCATCAATAAAAATACAATGCTTATTTTGTCAACAATGCAAGTTAGCAGATCATCCAAATCACATATTAAACGATGGCCCGATCAAACCATCATGCAAAAACACGATCCCAATTTATACTTTCATTCGGCACCCGAAATAACACAACAAGATTAGATGTTATGAATCAACTCCCGGAACAGTTTTCTGGCATTTCCATAAAATATTTAAATCTCAATCTTAAATTGCACTAAACAATTAGAAACCTGTCAGCAATGACTTAGAATATACCCTCATTAATTCTCTAACTACACAACTTCAGCAGCGAGTACTAACTTCTACCTAGGCAAAATTCATCTGTATTTATCACTTTTCGTTCTATCGATTCCAAACATTTCCGTGAATGGAAGGTAACTTCAACCTCATTTTGTAGAAATTTCTGCAGATTATGGCACAAAATGTGAAAACTCGATAACTAGATCGAATATAAATGCCACACGAAAGATTCTATAGCATAAACCAAGTGTTCAAAAGCAACAGCATATCTAATATTCAGTACTTTATTACCAACGAAAACATTCCGACAAATCATTACAATAGACTTTAAAAGAAGGTACATATATTAGCGGCTGATATTAAAAAATTGAGTCTTTATCAGCCAAATTTCATTTCATGAATCACAACAAAAATGTATGCAATGAAACATTAATATCAATGAGGTTGAAATGCTTACTTGATCACTTTGAAAGACAATAAGTATTTGAAGATTGAAAAAATAATTTTAGCGTCCTACTTACATTTTACAATCTTCAAAAGTTTATGAAATAAATTAAAATAATAGGACCATATTACTTTTCTCTAATAGTAAAATATATTCTTCTAACCTGAAAATAGATTTCATATTTACATAGATGATACAACCATATAATTGAAGTCTTCAGGTGAGAAAAAAGAACATAACAGAGAAAATCATCGATTTTCACAATATACACTTAAAACAATTTCAAATGCATAAAACAAATTCTTTCACAGAAATTTAATAAATTTATGCAAAGCATAAAGATCGCACCTATAACAGTAAAGACTGTAAAAATGAGCAATAAAAACAAAAGTATAAGAAACAGGAAGAGATAAATTATCAAATTACCTATTCGAGAATTAAATTATAACCAGTAAAAAAATATAACAACTCTCCTTCATCTGTTGCATCTATACAAACTACAAAGTGCACATATATTTGAGATCATACTATAATAATAATGAAATAAAAAAACATTTGTGACAAAAAAACACTAATTGCTAGTTTTTGTTTCAACTAAAATACTTTTCGAATTGTTTTTTTCTCTAACTGAAGTACATCAAATCAGATCATCCACATCAACCTGAATTTTATGTAATCACAATTTTAACCAGAAATATACAGCGAATGCATCATCTGACTTCACAAAATGTACATGGCATTAAAGGAATCACTTAATGGACTAAATTAAAAATTAAATTAAACCACAATATAATTGAATACTGCTTGCACCAGCAGCTGTCGTAGAAGAGATTCATCTTCTAGCACTACTAAAACCCTGAGAGACAAAAAGTTATTCATTACAAAAGCAGTAATCATGAGAACAAAGGTAAAATTTCCATTTTCTGAGTTAAAATTTGTAAGAACTTGATACACTAGAGAATCGAAGAACTGAACGCACTAATTAAATTGGAACAAAAAAATTTCAGATACTAAAACTTGCCGAAGTATTCTGACTTCCTCTTTCAGATTCAACTTCTTTAGTATCTGATGACAAAACATTGCTGCTAGGAGAAGGACTAAGTTTGATGTGCGCAGATTCACATTCATCATCAACAGACATCTCCGCTCGACGTTTTCTGTGATGAATTTGGTCCTCACCTAACTGAAAAGATGCAACGCGTATCTGCTCATCACCACCTGAAATATATAGTGTATACAAATAAGTTTCAATTACAAAATTGATTTTAATACAGATAGAAATTCCAAACAACAAATATGAAACAAAAAGTCTGAAGCAATAATATTGAATACAAAACTAACTTAATAATAAATTGCCAGAAGACGATGCAACTGAAAGATTTTCAACTTTTTTAGTTTCCGTTCCAGATGATGACGTTGAGGGTGAAGCACTTTCCTGAAGCAATTTATTATGTCTAATGTCTTATTCTTCCAATTACTTTCAGATTTCAAAAAAACAATTTAAATTTAGTTAGACCTTCTAGTCAATATTACTTTCTATAATAAGTTGCAATGAGTTATTATTAACTTACTAATGAATGCAAAGAAGAGAAACTTGAGGGCTCACTCCTTGCCTTATTTGCAAGAGCAACAGCGATATTTTGATTATCGCTCACTGCAAGACATTTCCTTTTCATTGCATTTCGTCCTCTTGTTAAATCATCAACATTTAACCATCTACCAAGTTCCACTTTTCGAAGATAATGAGGTATTAACTGAAAGGATTAATTTAGAGAATTTTTCATCTTTTTGCCAAACGATGAAAGCAGTGTATCTACCTATCAGTCAAAAATTTAATTACGGATACAGATATCTTACATAAGTCAAAACAAAAACAAAAACAAGAGTAACATACACTCATTCCCTCTACATATATGTTTTGAGTGGTGGCTAAGTTATTCAAAAGATCCAGAAAACTTTGAATTTCATGTTGAATATCAATTTTCCGACTAACGGCTTTATTAAAATCCAGACCGACAAACCATACTCGGCAGCGTGGATTCCTGGAATTTAAAAAACATTTCAAGATTTTTTTCTACTTACAAAAAGTCTAAAAAAAGCAAAAAGTAGCAAAAATAAGATTTCGATGTACACTATCATAAAAAAATTATTCAATTCACTTACGATAAGGGGATATGAACAGGAAAAGGATCATTTCGTGGTTGATAGTGTTTCGTGTGAACATGGCAAACTTTTACACTTTTGCGTCGATCTAAACTTGCAACCAAAAGTCGAATCTTGGATTCAACAAGTCCACACCACACTAATTCATCCTGCTAAATTTCAAAAACTATAAGGGAATTCGCATAAAATTATTTGCTTAAATTTTTATGATTTCTACTGCTTCAACAACTTCTGCTACAAATACAGAAGAAAAACCTATTCATTAATTACCTCAGATGCTGATACACAAAGTAGTGCAAGATAATGTCTATATCGAGTAAAGAAATTAACTTCTTCGAATAAAGCGGACCAGTCAGCTTTGCCATTGAAAATGCTATCAGTGATTAACAGACCTAAATGTAGTAAAAGGGTGAATAAAAAATGGAAAAATAGCTGAAAAAACTCACTAAAATTTCATTCTACCATATAAAGAATTAGGTTTAATATATGGAGTACAAATACTAATAAAAGTGAAAAGCAAAATAAATAATGAAAAATATAATCGACCTTCTTCAATTTCATTCGTAATGATTTTCAGCGATGATTTAGTCACGTTAAATGTTGAATTTTGTTGTGGGAATGCAGGAGTTACAATAGGCATTAGATGGAACCTGTAAACAATCGTACTCTCATTACAGGAGGAAAAACACAAATAAAAAAATATAAAAGTAAAACTAACCTATCTCCAGGCCTTGATCGCGGATCAAATACAAGCTCTTGTAATGATGGCATTTCTCGGGCATATAACACTTCAGTATCTTTGAGAACTACTGGATTAGGCCATTCCCTTAAAAATTTAAAAATATATATGAATGAGATTTTTCGTGAAAAGATTGTTGTCTTACAACTAATAGAATTTTTACGTGATTAAATTCATTTATAATGGTGGGATTAAACTATACCACTGAGTATACAGAAGGAAAAATTTTTGAACAAGAGTTGCGGGTCCCGCATTCGGATATAACTGACACGTCCGAGCAACTAGGATTGCCCATGAAACACCGCCAAGATATCCAAGTACATTGGAGTAAATGCCATGGTCTGAACAAAGTAAGTACTGAGTACGAAGTTTTTATATATAGTAGTAACAATGTAAAGGCATGTCATAAAACATACTTCTCGCCCAAAGTTTGATTGCCCGCAGGGCATAAGTGAACGTGGATACATTTGGTACTAATTTTAATATTTCATCGGCTACCCTGCATCCTGTAACAGCCAATTAAAAAAAAATTCCGAATTTCTTTTACAAAAAATTCATGAAGATTAACTACTTTGATTCAGAAAAATTTTTCTAGCAATTAGCTTTTAAAAAAATTAACTGACCATTTAAAGATCGCACACTTTTTTCATCCAAATTTTTTAATATAAAATCGTCATTTAATTGCTGCTCTTCTGGGACTCTTGGTAAAGCCAGTCGGGCAAATAACATATCCATTTCAATTCCATAATATTTAAGCTTTATGACTGGCACAAAAGCTTCCTGTACTTGACGCAACTCTGCCACATTTGGGTCCTATAAATTGTAAATATGAATATTTTTGCACTGAAAACTTTGGAAATCACTGGCTACATTTCTAAACTATGTTTTTATATTTTTGGTAAAGATATATTTGGAAATAAGATTTTATGAGTAACAAAGACCATTTTACCTCTGCAAGCATTTCATAGAAGCTTGTGAAGAAATCATTGCGGTTTACATGCCTGGGTGCTACACAAAGAGAGTCAATATCAGCTCCTAAATAACTCACATGATTTATAATGAAATCTCAATATTTTGAAAGACATTTTTAAGTTAATGCTTCTGAACAGACATAGTGATAGAATCATTAAAGAATAGAATGTAATATATTGAAGCGATAAAGAAGTTATGAGACAATCTAATAAAATAAAATCACAAACCTCTTGTGTGAACATTAAGACGATAAGATCCAAACGTGAATAATTTTCCACCGACTTGTTGGATTTCTGACTCAGGCATTTGCTGCAAATATATTATTTTTTAACTTTTGTTGCTTTTAATATATAGTAAATTTGAAATATTTTCCAATTTTTGTATTTAAACAACCAAAATACTTTATCAGCATACTAAAGAAAGCAATGTAGTAGAGAATAAAGAACCATCAAAAAGAAAGGACCAAAACTAACTGAAAAATGTTACAAGGTCGATCTTACATAAACACACTATTTTATAAGCAAAAAAGAACAAACCCTCCGTCTTGAAACTAACTGAACCCATTTCTTCACATATGCATTGATTTTGCAGAGAACTTTAAGCCTCAGGTTCATTTCTTCCTCTGTTTCAAAGTAGCCATTAGCTTGCAGATATTCATCAAGCTATAAGATATGAAAAGCTGACACACTGTGTAATTTTATGAATAACAAAACATAATGCTTATAGATCATTTTTATTGTCTATTGTTTATTCATGCAGGAATGTACTTTTTTTGATAAAACGATATCAGTTTCATCAGGTCCAGAAATTGAAATAGGTTGTGAAATGCCAAGATATGTTGTTTTAGTTTTTATATCAGTGCCATTTTCATTATCAATCCTATTTTGATTATTCTGATTAACTCTTCTTAACTGATGAGGCATAGGTAGTTGACTCCTAAAAAAATCAAACATCACTTGATCCAAAAATTATGAAAATTTGCTGGAAAATATTTTCAAACACATTTCAGCAATGGATCAAATAAATCTTTGCTTGATTCAGAAATTACGAGCCAATAAATTATACAGAAATAATTGCTACAGAAATGCTATTTTAAAATTATATTAAAGAGATTATCAAATAACAAGATAAATTTCATAAGAGAGAAACCAAGAGAATATTATTGTTAGCCAATATAACCCATCAAACTACCCAGCATTCATCAATAGCCCCAGTGACCAATATTTCATATACGGGATTTAATTACATTACAAATTGCTACTTTGTTAGACTAATGTTTTTAACGAAGTCAGAGTAACAGGACATAATGAAAATATCAATTCCCTGTTACAAATTTGATTCGCTTATGTTAAGCGTAGCTTTTTCTCAGATTAATTCTTTTATCAGAAAATAAACTTTATTTTTTCTAAAAAATCCTTATTAAGAAAAAGTTCAAACAAAATTCTTCTAATTATTCGATTAGAATTTGAATTATATGCAAAAAAATAGAATTTCAAAAAATTTAGTACAAATACTACCCGAGTTCATTTAATCAAAAAATTTTCTAGGAAAGGTCAATTTTATGGTAAAAACTGGAAAACTAATATAGTTTTACTTTTAATTATTTTTTTGATTTTTATCATTTTATTTGTACTGCATGTAAAAAAACAACTAACACTTTTTTGAAAGTAAAATAAATTTTAAAAATAATTGAAAAATAAAGTATAATTAAGTGTTTTTAGATTATTATTGATCAAAATTTGTTTTAGAATAATCTTAGATGAAATTTAGAATTATTTACATAATGAAAAATAAAATATATTTAATTGAATGTTTTTTAGAGATTTATATTAATAAAAATTCGTCCCTAAATATTTCTAAACTCGAAGCAAAATTTTTAGTTAGATTTTTCATGGTAGTTATTTAGTTCAATTATAGAGAACATAAGCGCCAAAAACCTTTACTAATAATATTGTTGGTACCAAAATCGCTTTGTTCGTTCTCAACATTATATGAGGCATTAAATACAAGCATTTAGATAGAATAATGTACAAATCTGAAATTAAAATAAAATTTAAAAATCAGAAATTTACTATTATCAAGAAATAAATTTTATTTAATGCAAATAAGTAATGACAAATAAATTTTATTTAATGCAAATAAGTAATGACATTAAGTGTTTATGGAACCAAAAAGAAATCTTCAAATATAATAGATTAAACTGCATGCTAGAAGACTGGGAAATTTAACTTGATTGATTTTAAATCAGCAAGTTGAATAAATAAATCAATAAAACGATATAAGATCTCAGAGTACTGTATATTGAGCATATTGATTTGATCCAAAACTTATATAGATTTATATACTTGTTGTTTTAATATCCACTCTTCTGATATGCCTCTTATAACTGCCAAAAGATAGCGTGTGAAAATGTGCTGACAAAGACACCAAACATGATGCTTTTGACAAGGTCAGTAGTTAGCACGCTTTATGCAACCTTTTAAAGGTATGAGCTATAAATACGGTTTGAAAATTTTTCCGTACTGGAAATATCTTTGAATTTTTTCTCAGAAACATGTTTATACATTTAGTGAAACATTTAAAAATAATACTCAAATATTATAAAAAATTATTCACTTGAAACAACTTCCTAATTAAGTTAAATGGAGGAATTGAAATACAGTAAGAAAGTGGGCGGCGATCAATTAAAGCTCAAATTACTGAGAGCAAGCGTCCAAATGCATATCACCAATCAAATGGGTCCGACTTATCGAATAAATGTGTAAAATTTGAAATGAAGTAAATGATTGGATTAAAGCATCAAAAAGATTAGAGGTATATTTAAAACTTGGCTGTGCTACCATTTAAGAGAAGTTTCAATTGCATAATTCAAAAAATAAAAATATTTTTAAAATACTTTTAAATTATACCACTGCGAATTTCGTGAAACAGCACAAAATATGTTCAAAAAGTATGCACAAAATCATCAGTTGAAAAACAATTTTAATCAAATACTGAAAAAAAATTTACTGATGGTGACAACAATATTCAATATTTTAATTTATTCAAGTATTAGTTCTAGCAATATATATATATATATATAT
>UYYF01000393.1:0-17099 GCA_900618365.1 Thelazia callipaeda
TATTACGCCTTCCTGTTTCTTTACAGAACTTTGTATTTCTTTAACAACACAATTTCTTTCGAGATTTTCACCCTTACAGAGTCTCGTCCCGAACAGAACATTTTTCTAATTTGAATTTGCTATTTGTTATTTGTTTCTTTGTTTAATGATAAAAAAATTACTTAATTTGGATGCTTCAGTTTGAGCATATAGTTGATTTAATTCATATTTGAGTCACTCAAAAGTTCAACTGGCGAAGACAAATAACTTAAAAACTTTATCAGTTATATCTTTTGTATTTGAAAGTTTGTCATGATACTTTGAAATGAATTCATAGAGACATAATGAAAGCAAAAAGGAGGATTAACTTTTTACTTCTGAGAATATATGTGGTTGATCTTACTTGTATATATTCAAAAATGCATGTATAACTGACATTTGTGTTTTGTTGCGCGCATAATGCATTAATCAGTGAAACATGCTATCATTACTATTACAAAAGATTAAATAATCCTTTTTTGCAAAATAAGTTATTGCAATGAATTTTATTATAATAGTAAGGCTTTTTGCGACATATAACCTTTCATAGTTTCTACTTCATTTATAAAGTAAGTGCTGCGCAAATTGCGTGAATACATATGATCTGCATGTGTTGCGCATACTTATTATAATCTACGAACAAGATTTTGTAAAACTTTATTGCGTATAATATTTTTTTATACTTTTGAATTGTTTTGATGATTTTTAAAATTTTCTCTGCATGAAGTTTTATTTTTTCTAGATGCACTATTATTGAGCAGTTTTTTTTCCTTATTTGATCGTTTAGAAGTAGTTTTCGCGTCCTCAGATTTTGTTACTGTTACGGATTTGGATTTATCTTCTGGATCTGTTTCTTCATCTTTTAAACTTTTGATTGGTTCTAAAGTATCGTCCTCATCAGAATGTGACTGAAACATACAAGGTGAATGTGTATCTAGGCAATAGTATCATCATCGCATTCCTATAATAACAAATGCCATGATTCAGACTTATACAGTAATAATGTGCAGAACAAGAATAATATATGTGATTTTGATATTTCTCTGCGTATCTAACTTCAGTCAGTTATGATAAATACTGTAATTGAATAAGGCGTTATAAATATCAAGATTGCTGCATACTGTTGACTGAAATAAAATGCGATAAGTGATATTTGATTACTGAAATAAACAATTAATATCACTCAAAGGTTAGAAAAATGAAGATTGTACCAATGTGGATTTATTTTAACAACGGCAGCCATACCATGAGTGAACATTATCCCACTCCAAAAACGATAATCTGTCTAGCTTGCCAGCATAGGCATTGCTCATTACCTGATAAAATCCTTCTTTAGTTTTTTTTACTCTGTCTTCTTCCAATGCTTCCTCTCGTTTTAACTTTGCTGATATTGTGGGCTCCTTAACACGTGGATATAAGGATTTTTTATTTGACTCAGGCATACGTTCACCATGCTCATCAAGGTTATTCGCATTTTGATGCTGTAATTGTGGCTATATATGCAGGAATGATAACAATACTGCACTACATTTAAAAAAAAAAGACATACCGTCTTTCGCACTAAAAAATCACAATACGAAGTAAGTATCATCATAATTGTGAACTAAATCAGTTATTGAATTTGATTCAGTCATCACGTAGACATGAATATTTACGATCTTGGTACAATTTTCTCACCACACATCTCATACTGTTTGAGTCCTGTTTAATGTGATATCTTGTTACATAGTGATAACGTCTACTCCAACTTTCTTTCCCATTCTGAAAAACAATCATATGAATTGATCAATCAATATAACAATAAACTGCAAAGAGACAAATATTTAATACTCAGTGAAAGATATTGTAGACAGTACAAAATGGTATCTGAAACTACGATATCATAAGATAATATGATTTGAAATTACAGAATCGAATGTTCGAAACTGACACCAGAAATTAAAAGATTAAATGAAATGACTACAAAATAATTTATAAAACAAAATCATATATCCTTTACCTTTCTACTTTTATTATTGGAATGAACTGACGACGACATATTTTTTTTCTCTCTCACTGTTTTATTAATTACCTTAAAAAATATGAGCAGATGTAATATTAGGGCACGAAATGGATTGAAGTTTGTTTCATTTTTTACTCTAATCATAATTCTTTATTTATTTTTCGACAACACATATGTAAACTCACTTTCTGATCAACAAAAGCAGCAACAACAATATTTGATTTATTTTTTGCTTTCCTTCTGTGGGCTTTTTTTTTCTTCGAGCATAATACTATGGAAGCAATTAGTATCAAAGACACTGCCATTGTTACTCGTGTTAACTGCAGGCACTTGTAATCACAAAAAGTTAGAGTTCATCGTAATTATATAAATGTCCTCCGGATTTCTTCCATTTTTTATCAATTTTTATTAATCCACACTTTTCAAAGTTTTATTCTTTTTGTTTTAGTTTGTAGTTCAAAATCAGAGTATATTGTTGCAATTATTAATGTATAATTTCAGTTAACGCATTTCAAATTGTAAGTACTCAACGAAAATGTGAACTGTTTGATTAAGATATACACTTAAAGTTAGCTCATTATGCGGCACTTGAAGCTAACATTGTAGATAATACTCACAGTACTTTATTGTTACATTATGACTCAAAAAACTTTTTTCAACTTTTCAATATTAAGTGAAAGCAATATATATATATGGTTACTTCATTAATTAACCCAAATATTCACTTCCTAACGAAATTTTCGATGGCATTATTTGAAAAAGTATTGTTCTAGGGAGAATTAAAATATGAAGATTTTATTGAACTCAAAATCTTACAGTCATTAATATAAGTTGTAAAACAACCTTTAAATAGTGAGTTGATAGTGATTGAAATAGATCGAATTGCTTCCCATTCATGACAACATCAATAAAATACGCACATTTGTAATTGTAAAATCGTGGTAACTTTCTTGTATTGCTATTACTGAAAACACATTCACAATTGTCTACAGTCACATCCTAAACTTCAAAAGAAATTGTTTTGTAATAGTCAATTTAAAAATACAACACTAGAAAGCAAATAGTGTAAAAATTGGGATGCATAATCAGAAAATGCAGAGCCGTCATCTTATTTTCGTATGTGTAACAAAGTAATCGCTAAAAAATCATTAAATAATTATAGCAAAGTTTTCATTGGCAACTATTTAGCGTAATAAATTCATAATGTACATGCAAGTATATACTTATATCACTTCTGATTCCATTCAGCTAAAAATTTTTTTGTTTTCTCACTTCTCAAGCCTCATTCATAAATCCTATGCAATTTCTGTTGCCTTCGGCTGTTAATAATAATATATCAGTTACTTGTACAAAAAATGTTATAAATCAAATATGATCAGTAATTTTGGAATTTTCTACGTAGCATTCTAATATTTCAAAAAAGCATTCTATGACTTACTGCACTCTTTTTGTTGTCTTTAACTCCACTGACGCCAATAACAGAAAGATTTTGATTACCTCCAGTATTTTTCTAAAAGCACAAAATGCAGTTTATTTTGTTTGTATTTTATGAATAAGTACTCCGAGAGCAAATATTGAACAAATGAGTTGTTATGTATTTACATCACAGATATTCAGCTTGTGAAAATGTGTCAATTGAATTGACTAAATTTTATAAAAACTGCAGTGCCACCCCTCCCCCTTTACACCACCTGCCCAAGTAATCAGAAAGTAAAATAATAATTACAGGTAATTGCTAGCCTTTATGTTCACTTCCTGAACTGAAAAAAATAACTTATTCATTTGAACAAAGATGTTTTATTTTCTGTGTTAGATGTCAAGCAACATACATATATCATTGTCAAGCAACATATGCCATTGATCGTTCTGTGCTAATTTGATTGAAATTCAGTACTTCTATTGCTTTCATTCCGTTACTTATCAAGCCAAGCCTCAATCTGTTCTAGAATTTTGTATGATTCCGACATCCAATCAATCAGAAAACAATGCTCTTATTCTCAAGAGACGTCGAATTCAAACTACTACATCATTATATGTGACAATGCAGATTCTTACAACTATGACAGATCTCACAAAGCTATAAAATAATCATATTATATCCGACAAAATGCATCCAAGTACCCTTTACTGCGCTTGTCTTCATCTTATACCTCATCTGCTTTGTATTCAATATACTTCAAGCAGATAGAACACGCCTTTCTCACACCAAACAAACCCATATACATGCTACTAGTTATGCCTGAAGATAATGTAAAGATCTGTCTGTCAATTTTCCCTGTCTCCAAACCTATCTCCCCAGTACAATACAAATAACTGCTTTACGGGAAATAACTGATAAAATACACTTATTTATGATATGTAATCAAAGCAGTAGATATCAGTCCCTCCCCACTACTAGAATCGATTGTAACACTATTTCTTGAGCAGTTGTAAAAAGTCATAAACAGTAATTTTTATTAATGCGAAGAAAGAACCGAAAAATAAACACATTTTCTTAAATATATACAATACAATCGGTTATATATACATATATATATATATCAAAAATAATAATACTTATAAACAAATTATACAGCAACAACTCAGGAAATACTAAAAATTTTTTTCTTCCTTTGGAGTTGTTGCGTGGTGGGGCGCATGAATTCATCGCATGGGTTCTTCCTTTCCACCCAGATCTATCAAAATGCTGATTGAAATCTTCAACCCCTTTCGTCGGTATGCTGCAGATTTATCGCAGCATGTAACCGACTACAAGGATTTGAAAGCTCTGAAAATCAATTACTTATTTCATACAACTCATTTGACTTAACTTAACATCATGTGCTTGGTCCTAAACACAACAAAGCATTTTTTGCATCAAATCACCTATACCAACAACTGAGAACAAAATAAACAGCACCTGAAGCTTTCATTCCCATCATGTCATCCAAAAAACCAAATCACTTCTTGATTTGCTGATCTCTTCGGAGAGTTCTAAATATTTTTTTATATCAATCTGAAGATATTTACTCTAATTACTTAATTTTATACTATAAAACTTTCTATACAGTAACATTAAGGAATAAAAATTAAATCAAATTAGCGAAATTTGATACCTGAATTAAAAATTTTAATATGCTGCAGGAAGCTCCAGCAACTACTAATTCCTGTCTTCGTCGCTTGGAGCAAAAGACCGCAAACATGATTTGCCGATCCACTTTCCTGCAACACTCGGGCTGAAGCAAACCCTTCAGCTTCAGCCACTCCTGAAACAAGAGGGAGTTATCGCTGATTAATTCGAAAACAAACAACATAATCTAATCGAAAAAAAAAACAAACAAACAGAAACAGAGCGATTCTAAATCTTCAATGAAACTCACAGTGGTTTCCTCGCCTCAGAAGAGGCAAAAACCACGCAAATCAATTTGGCAAATGCCACCAATCTTGAAGACGGAAAACCACGATTATTTCTGCAAATATCTCGTTTTATCAAACATCATAGACAACAGCATCTACGTAATGACAAGACAACGTAAATCATTTCAACACTTATATTTTGCTAACAATGTACACGTTTTTTGAATTCCCAAACATAATGAAAATGTGCATCGGCACACATAGCAATCAGATTCTACATAACATCCATGAATCAATGTTTTAATAAGTCATACTAAAATCAAAATCTATTTACTATTTTCACAATGTGTGCGAAGATCAAAAATTTAAGAAAAAATTAGCGACAGAACTAATTAGGACGCAAAAACTCACCAGACTCTTGGTTTCCGTCTCTTCAGTCACTTCGGACTTGTTATGGGTCTCTGAAACAAGCAAATTAGTACAAGGACTGAGACTAAACGCTTGAAACTTGTGAGGTTTCGACCTATCTTACGCATTGTAATGAAAATCTGACCTTCGAATTAGTAACAGAAACAAAAAACCACCAAGCTGTACAAGTAGAAACGCCTCCAATGAACAAACCTAAACCTATTATACTAACCAATGCTCAAAGTCAAACCAACCAATCTCATTCCAACGACGTATTGTGCAGGCTAAACAACTAGCCTATTACGCCTTCCTGTTTCTTTACAGAACTTTGTATTTCTTTAACAACGCAATTCCCTACTCAAACATATTTGACTCTTACAACGTTTTTTCGTGAGCAGTATATTTTTGATAGTGGCGTGTCGAGTAGGTAGGTTACGTTTTGATTGTTGTTCGTGATTTGTTCGTTAGTGGTTGTTTCGTTCCGTTGTTCTCGGTATGAAGTTGCGACATGGTTTTACAATAATGTGACATTTGGTGGTGATGGTTTGCATACTGTTTGTGCAAGTTATCAAGTTATTGAGAGTAAAGAAAGCTTTATACCACTTTTTGGTTACATTTATATTCATTTCATTTATATTTTCAGGCATTGTATCATCTGGTAGAAGGTGAAGTGGCAATGACTGAAGTTGACATACAAGTATGGTCCATATATAATATATATTTTTACATTGTTTAGTCGTGTTGAGAGATTACTTTTTTTTGGTGGCGCCTGTTTATGCATTGTCTTTTATTTGTCTTCATGTTAGAAATTTTTTACTGTCTGTGCACACTTCGGAAGTAACTATCAAGTAATCGTCGATCTTAATCATGTTACATCGTCTTTATATTTTCATTCACCAGGTTCTACGTGAAGATTGTGAAAATGTATCAAGGGATTCGGCAGTTACTATTGTGGATGAGGCGGATGATTATATGAGATACAAAAGACTGGAAAAGCAGCTTGAACATTTAGATGTGATGGAAGAATATGTAAAGTTGGAAACGCGGAATTTGGAAAAAGAGTTACTTCATGCTCAAGAAGAGGTATATTCGATAATTCAAGCAGTAATGCAGATGTATGATGGTTGAGCTTAACCTTTTAGTCATCCATGTTAGGAGTAAAGCTTGATTATGGAGTTAAGAATGAATTATGGCAGCTCTGATGCTTTCAGGACTTGTGTAGTATGATTTCAGGTCAAGCGAATACAGTCTGTACCTTTAGTTATTGGACAGTTTTTGGAAGCCGTGGATCATGACCATGCAATTGTTGGGTCAACAACGGGTATCATATTTTGAATTATGCATTGCATAACTTTTCATGCTTATTTTAGTCGTTTTTAAAAAATTAAAAGTGCTGTAGTGATAGGTCTGAGATTGTGAAGAAATGATTTCTGGCATCTCCATGAATGAAGCATGTTTAAATTCATTATACGGTAACGTAACTTCATATATCAGGATCGAACTATTTTGTTCGTGTGTTGTCCATCTTGGATCGGGAATTATTAAAGCCAGGCTGTAGTGTAGCGTTGCATAAATATAGTAATGCTCTTGTTGATGTATTACCGCCGGAAGCAGATTCCACCATACAAATGTTGCGTGCAGATGAAAAACCTGATGTTCGTTTAAAATCATGCTTCTTTTTGACCTTTTTTTATTTGTACGTTTTTGGTAGAAATTTGGATGTTAGTTGTTCGTTATGAGTTTCGGGACGAGGTAGGACTTCATAGGTTTTTTGTCGAAGTTCTAGTTATATATGCAGCATAAGATAAATGCAGAAATGAATTTAAGATATCAACATACTAGTGATAATATTTTAATTTATTGTTACTAGGTTTACAACTATCTTTCCTGTTTTGAACTTTACAGGCTAGATACGAAGAGTATGATTTTATTAAGTACCACTTTTTTGTCAATTTAAGGTGTCTTATTCTGATATTGGAGGTCTTGATATGCAGAAACAAGAGGTTCGTGAAGCAGTTGAGCTTCCTCTTACTCATGGAGAACTCTACCATCAGGTTTTTCTTCACTTTCAATAAAAAAGATGTTTGGTGACAAAGTAGATTTGTGAGAACTTATCGCATATTTTGTGCTTTATTTTTCTTTCACTCAGTGAATAGTTGCCATTGGCAGTTTGTTTCTCCAATTTTACTTCTGAATATTGATCACATGATGACATTAATTCATGTTTTTTTCTTTCAATTTTTAGATAGGTATTGATCCTCCGCGGGGTGTACTTATGTATGGCCCACCAGGATGTGGAAAGACTATGCTTGCAAAGGCAGTCGCTGCGCATACAACAGCTTCTTTCATTCGTGTTGTTGGGAGTGAATTTGTTCAAAAGTATCTCGGAGAAGGTGTAAATGGCCTTATTTGTTTGTGTTTTATCAGTGTATTTACTGTATGTCTAGCAGTTACTTTGTTTCACTCTATTTACTAAAGTTATTGCGCATTTCAGGACCGCGTATGGTGCGTGATGTTTTTCGTTTGGCTAAAGAAAATAGTCCATCGATCATATTCATTGATGAAATTGATGCGATTGCTACGAAACGATTTGATGCACAAACTGGTGCAGATCGTGAAGTGCAGCGAATTTTGCTAGAACTACTTAATCAAATGGATGGTTTTGATCAAAGTACAAATGTGAAGGTAGAGTTCTATTTTTATCATTTTTTTATTCTTTTTTTGCTTTTGATCCAGTCGTTTTTTTAGTGAAATACAGGAGATTTTTTAAATATCTGGTGCATAGTGTAATTCGCATGCAGCAAGTGAACAAAGGTCGCCATACATAATCATTCTCAGACATGTTTGATTACTTTTTGATAGCTGTAGCTCAAGCTACAAAGTAATGAAACAGTCATTAATTTCTGTTAAAACTGTTGTTGTAACTTAATAATTTGGTAACACTATTTTATTCATCTATAAACTTGCAGATTTCATATAAAAAAGTTGCTAATATGGTTTCTAGATTTCTAAAATCTTAATCATTGTTTTAGGTAATAATGGCAACGAATCGTCATGACACTTTAGATCCTGCTCTTCTCCGTCCTGGTCGTTTAGATCGTAAGATTGAATTCCCAATGCCGGATCGCCGACAAAAACGTCTCATTTTTTCTACGGTTACTGCAAAGATGAATCTTTCAGAGGAAGTAGATATGGAGGATTTTGTGGCTAGACCAGATAAAGTATCTGGCGCAGATATTAATGCGATCTGTCAGGAGGTTAGGTCTCTCTGTATCATATAGAATTCTTGATATTCCAGAAATGTGTCAAATCGTTTTTGATTATATGGAATGTTACAGGCTGGAATGTATGCTGTTCGTGAAAATCGTTATGTTGTCTTATCGAAAGATTTTGATAAGGCGTACAAATCGGTGATAAAGAAGGATCAAAATGATTTCGAGTTCTACAAATAAACATGTTATGTCTTTCTATCTTAAAATTTGGAAGATGTAGATATGTGCCGATGTATTATTCTGAAATCTGCAAATCATGAGTGTGCAAGAATGAAATATAAGCGAGTAATGAGTAAGCAGTATTTCGTCCGATTATATTTAACGAATCGTGAAAAAATCTCTGAAATTGTATGTAGTTTATGACATCCAAAATAAATATTTTAGCCAGTAATATTTTTGGGAGGATTTCACTCTTGCAAGTGTATTGTATGGCGAATTTGCTACTTTTCAAAATAGTTGGCGTTGTAATTTCGCACCTTAGTCTGATATTGTTGAAAGATGTATTTGTTATGTATAAATGTTTTTTTAATGATTTTTGAAGATTGTTTGTCTTTGTGAAGCGATCATGCGCGTTTTACTGAAATCTATTGTACTCTGAAGTTATTTATAAGGTATTGCTTTGGTCACAATAGTAAGTTTAGTAGGTTAGTACTTGTCTTTTGAGCTCTTCCAGCGTGTTATTGCATGTATTGTTTGACAAAAACAAATGGAGGGTTTGTAATTTAGAATGTATTGTAGAGGTAGTTTAGTGTTATAGTTGTGCTAGTTTTATACGCAATTGAGTCTCATTGGAATAGTGTTTAGCTCTGGAGCAGGTGAGGTTAGATTCCTATGCATAACCTATTTTTTGTTTTCAGTCGTTCAGTAGGCTTTGGTTGTCAGCCACGGGTCTAAAAAGTTAGAGCGATCAACAGTTCGAAACTCATGCTCCATTGCTTAAGGTAATTATTTACTTGAGTAGTATGCTCTTTTTTTGATTACTGCAATTGAAATTCTAGTCGCATAACTTCATTTTCATTATATAAAAAAGGTCTTTTCAGCTTTTATTTCATTTTGCATATTTCTGTGGGTGTTGCGATACTGTTTGGATTTAAAAAATTTTTCAGAGTTGAAGGTAAATATATTACACAGCTCGTGATTAATTGAGGCAATGACAGATACCCATAAAGGGGTTGTCAATAAGGAAGATGTTGCAGATAACTGGGAAGAAGCTGGTGAGGAGGTAAATATTGCATCATTTATCACACAATAGGATTCTAATGTATGTTATTAGCTTTCATTTTTAATGCTTCCTTAATGATATTGAGATCCATTAAATTTTTTCATATAGCTAGCATTTTGTGTTCTGTTTTCATCAAAACGTGGCGAGCAAGATTTCTATGAAGGATCTTGCCATTAAATTTTTAGTCACTGATTAATTACTGAGGTTCGGTGTTGGATAGAGAATTATTTTCTCCCTATATTGGGTTGGAAGTTATGGTTTTTAAGGAAGCTTAACTTAGCTGAAGCAAAATGTTATAAATAGAACATCAGTAATATACAATAGATTTGAACTGGACTAACTAGGAAATAGGAAAAAATAACATGAAAATGTATTTGAGATCATGTTAATAAGTACTAAGTATAACGAGCCTTCTAGTCATATTTTGTTCCTATTTATATATTACGATATTTTTTTTTGTAACCACGTCCAGCGTATGTTATCCACATAAGAATTTGAGGTAACTTGTTCTGCTCTTAAAGTATTATAACTAGCATATTAGTATTCAGAAAATCAATGGAACTACATAGTTTACTTAAATTAGTGTTATCTGTATGATTAGTTCTGAAGTAGCAATTTAGCAAAACGCATATATCTTTGGTAGTAAGAAAGGATGTGTCATTTTTGCTTTCAAGAAGTTTTATTAGGAATCTTTTACTATTTTTTGTGTGGGTTTTTGTCATATATTAGTTATTTCGCTTTTAATATTTGTGTTAGGAAATCTCTCAATATATAAAAGACTTTCGTGCGTTTTGCCTTCAATGTCATTCGCAGGAATGTGGCATTTTTGTATCTTTAAGTTAATTAAATCTCGAAAATATGACTCAAGTTGAGCATATCACTTTCGAAACTAGATGATTACAGCAAATAGAATCAATTTTAATTCATCTATTGACTGTCACCAAAGGCGCTCCAAATTACTAGATATTGAATTCGGGATGATAGTTTAAACATAAATTATGTGGAGGAAATAAAGAGGAAATATGTTCATGCGAAATAATTTGCATCTTATGGAGTATATGTAAGTGAATGTTTGGTATTAGTTATCCTAGTATAATGTTCCATACATCATATTTGTAATTTACAAATATTTAAGAGTTCATTGTAGTATCGTAGTGAAACGTAAATGAGATATTTAGCAGAAACATCGATGATGTTTCTGTTTTTTTGTTGGTGGGATTGATGCCTATATGTTGGAATTCATGAAAGAAAGCTTTTATAACGCGTAGGTTGCACAGAAATTTTTCGATGAACGTAGGAAAGAAGTGGAAGCAAAGAAACAGGAAGAGGAGGAGATGTCGAAAGCTAGAGAAGCTGCACAACTATTACAAGAACAGGGTGCAAGGTAAAAGTTTTCATTGCATATTACTTTGGTTAGTTTCTGTTAGATGGATTAGCTTTCATCGGCTCATTTGTTTTTTCAACAGTTATCTTTGTAATGAATAGTCTATCCTGTTAAAGTGATTTTCTGAATCATCATAACTATAGTTGTGACAAACCAGCCATTCAAATTTTGAAGCGGCCGTCAGCTGAAGCTCAGTCTCAGCGGCATGTCACTAAGCATGGAGAAAAAGCAAAACCAATGACTCTTCAGGTCTGCCTTTATTTTAAAATATTTGTGAAAGAAAACGAAAACATCACCCTTAATCTTCAACAAATTTCAAGCGCAAATTATTTTTCGAGCATTCTCTTTATCATAAAAGCAGAAAATGGAGTAAGACTTCGTTGCGTGTAGTATTTATACAGCTTAATCGTAGTTTGATGTTTTTCAGGAGAAAGAAGCTGCGTATTTGCAAGCGCGAGAAAGAATTTTTGGTGGGGTGTATAGATTCGAAGATGATCGAGACACGGCACTTGATCCAACGTTACAGATTGTCCCTGGTACTGCCTTTTGTGTACCAACTGGTATTCCACTCTCTCACATATCTCTTCATTCACCGAATCCTCGACCTAGACTACCAGCCATCATGAAGCCTACTAGACCCACCCTATATCAGCCAACATTTCCATTAGGTATACTGTTCTATTTTACTTCTTGTATGATTCCAAAGTTTATGTAGTATTGAATTTCTTATTAACTTATATATACTTTTTCTTACTAACTTATATTTACATATGAAATCTTGATTTTCGATTGCTTTGTTTTAAAGAGACTCATTCTGAAATATATTTACATTTATTTATAGGACCACCATTTGGTGTACCGCCACCATTACCTGGTGCCTATACACCACCAATACCTCCTATTTCGCAGCAAAATTTTCCATTATCCGGAATGCAGTTTTCTCCGAATATCCAGCCCCAACGCTTTCCGTATTTTGATTCTAGAATTCCACCTCCACTACATCCACCTTTAATAGGTCAACAGAATTCTAGTCAGAATGTGCTGGGAATCAATCCAACCGCTGATGTTGCAAGAAATCCTGTACCTTACGGGTAAGCGTGGTTGTTTCATGTAAAATGCTGCAGAAACCGGAGCTGTCATTACATTTTATAAATTTTAATTAGTTAGTTCATAGAGAGAAAGTTTCAAATTTTACCTCATAATTTATACATTTGCGTTTAAAATGAAAAGTGCTGATTTTGTTGAGAACTTGTACGAAAAACGAGGCTGATGACATTTAACTTTTTCAATTTTTTTCATTAAATTATCTCATGAAAATTAGTTTTCAACTCTGCAAACAACGCTGATAAAATTTTATTTCTTTACATCATTTCATGTGCTGTTGCTTCTTGTTTTATAGCTTCTGTTAATGGAATGAAAGATGTCAGTGAACTGAAAAAACATTCGATTGAGAATCCTTTTTATAAAATCACTATGTATATATATCTTAAATCTAATTGCAGCCGTCCTCCTGCCCAGCTATTTCCAGAAAATCGATTTACACTTGCATTCAACGACCAGCCGAATAAATTTCTTTGATTGTTTTTGGAAAATTTGTCTTATTTTTGTAACCTTTATGGTTTTTTCTCTTCTTTTTCCAACCATCAAAAGGAATTTTTTGATTGTATGGTGTTATAGATGATGCATTGCGAGCCTTATCATTGTATAACTGTGCTGAAGTGTTTACTTTTACTTAATGATCTCCAGCAACCTCTCATCACTTCTGGAAGCATTATTCAGGTGGAGAAAAAATCTTTAACAAATTTGGTGCAGCAGATCATGAGTTGGACCAGGTTTTTTTGTGCCTCTTCCCGACCTTATTATTCATCTTCTGTGCATGAGACTGCTTTCATAAACTGTAATACATAATCATTATCGTTGTGTTGCTACTCAGGGCAATGTAATTAACGAATTGTTGTAAGTTGAGGAAATTCGTTACCGAAAGCAACATTGGTGTATTATATTTCTATCATCATTTGGTTATGGTGCGGTACCTCTTCTTTCAGTCTAGCATTTGAACGTGTTTGGAATCAGTCGGACTTGTTTCTTTGTCTATTCATCAGTACTTCGCTCTTCATAACTTTGTCTCGGAAGATGAAATAGCAGTGAACATGGTGGCTTGTGTAGACATTTCTTAGTCAAATCTCGTGTTTAATTTGTGTTGTGGAGTAACGTTTTTTCAAACAATAAGTCAAAAGTCATCATGTTCTTCATAAGGTTTGGCGCGCCTAACATTATCAAGCACTGAGATTTAGAATTTTAGATTTTAGTGCTTGGTATCAGCCATGTCGTGTTGTATTAGGTGCTTTGTATTATGATTACTTCTTGGTCTCTGTCACTTGATATTATTATTACCGTTGTTTGCACCATGATCATGATCATTAGTTTTTGGTAGTTTGGTTCTGTATTTTGGATGTTCCTAGATGAGAAGGTTACCCAGAAATAGTATGGAGTTCTACTGTTTGTGCTGCTTATTTTGAGTAGATGGTAATTTTTCGCTGTTAAATTTGAGGGTCAGTTTGATTACATGAACATTGGCGGAATGATATTGTTGAAAAATGTTCAGAACATTTGGAATAGTAATGTAACTGGTTCATATAAAGTGACAAGGACTTCATCCTATTCCTGTTGAAACCATTTTTGTGTAAGACTTCTCGTATGCAGTGGCCATATCATTTACGTGAATTCAAAATTAATCATCTCGACGCTTTTCAGCTGTTTGCAGTTGTATATGATAGATAAGGGAAGGGATTGGAGTGTAAAAATGCTTGAGTTCTAATGTGATGTTGCAGAACGTCATGGATTTGAGGTTTTGTTTATCATTTCAACCTGTTAAGAAAGTGACGCCATTGGTGCGTTACGTACAATTTATTTTTTGAAATGTTTGATAAAATAAGACGTTGTAGGTATCAGTGCTTTTGATTTTCTGAATATGTTTCAAAGAGGTTGTCTGAGCACTTTCCACACTTGATTTTTTTGGTAATGTAATCAAAGTTTTAACTGAGGAATTTCAAATCTCCCTACTCTGTTATTTTAAATTAGGATTTGTCATGTTTGATTATGTGAAGTTCGTACAAAGGCGGGAAATGCGATCAACAGATAGTGGTATCGCTCGTATGTTTTGGAGTCCGGAATTCAAATTCATTATTAGTAGAGAAGCTTATGTCTAATTTGTTGGTTGAAAAAAATTATATCTTGACAACACTGAGGAAGTTAAGTACTAACAGATAATACAGATGATTATTGTAAGTATAACTAAATCTACAGATGTTATGTGAGATGCACGGTGTATGTTCTCACCTATCAAGTTTCTCATGTACGTTTTTAGAGTAAAAGAGTACGCTTAATTCTCCTAATCCATATCGTATTCGAGAAAAAATTCTGTCTGTTCTGAACTGCTGTTTTCATGTAGCTTTATAGGAAACCAGTACTGGTATTCATACTTAGTATGGGGTGACTGTATCAGTATATCTTAATCTATGAACCAACAAATTGAAACACGGATTGTTTGTGCTCAATGATAGTGACGGATGGTCGAGGTTATATGTTAACTTTATTTCATAACATTGAGCTATCAGATAATGGATAAGCAAATGATCCAAGTAGAGTACTTCATCTCCATGTAGTTCTTGTGATTTGCATCTGGTAATTAGATTTGTCAAGGTAGTAGTGAAAATGCTTGGGAAGTGCGTATTTTTTCATAATTCAGAGCAGAAATGTTATTGAAATTCAAAAATTTTGGCATGAACCAGATAAAACCTTATCAAGCATTTTACTGTTGAACAAATTAAGCTTTGCTGAGGGTTGCAGATGTATTGCGACATCTTGGAATGTCAGTTCGACATGTTTATAACAATCTTATAAAATTCCTCTATGTATTTGAAGATAAAAATGCATTTATTTATTCTATTATTTCACATAGAATCAAGTAGAGTGGAAAAAAGTGAAACAGAGTAATTGTCATAGATAACATGAGAGTTGGCCAATCATTATGTGATTATAAATGCCTGTTTTTTGTTTAGTATTTACCAGTACAAACAAATATTTCGACATAAATGACATGCTTCTCAGTAAAACAGGTACTAAAAATTATGATGGAGAACTCGTTGTTAAAAGTAGCTGCAATTTCGAGTAATTTCAAGTGTCGAATTGGACATGATCTGTTAAAACGCTCACAGAACTGAAATTTTTTCTTGACTTTTTATCTAGCATCATATTTTGTAATGTCTAGAAAGATCTTTGTAAACTGATGGTGATCGGTGCACTAAGTGAGGGTACTATGTCATATACATCGCTTTGAGATGCAGTCCGGACAGTATAGTGCAATATTTTGTAATTGGTACTAGTTTCGAAACATTCCTTCCCTATAGTAGATGATAAATAATTTTTGCGAGTACTAAATGATCGCATCTATTTGTAACTCAATCCATATTCCGCTTCTCTTAAATTGGAACGGCATTATAACTGTATCTTTATTGTTGTAATAAGTATCTGTGCGATGCATTCAATGTTGTTAGGAAGATTTTTCTTTGCGAAACAGTAATTCATGTGTGTGATCGATAAACAGGCTCACTAAGTTGTCATGAAACACCAATATTAACTTTTCTTCATCTGCTGACCGTGCATGGTATAAATGGAATCCGTATCTATCGCCCACTGAAGTAATGTGCAAGTTTATTATTCCAAACAAGTCAAAAGCAAATCATTTATTTGTGTTTGTCACCCGAGCTATTAAATTGTACACTGACTTCAACCATAGTAAATCCAACCGTAGTGACTACAGATTACTAGCATGGCTGGCAACGGTACTATCAAACCAACAGTTTGTCATGATGTGATGAAAATTTTGAAATTGCTGTGTCTGCCTGACTTTGCACTCGAATGCGTGTGCAGCAATCATACATGTTGAGCAATCATTAGACTTATACTTATTAGACGATAATACCACCAAAAATTAGCGAAGACAAACCAGAAAACGAGTGCAGAGTGCTCTTTTACACCCTTCACGGAGCTTTATCTAACTGTATCTGTTTTCCCACCGTTGCCATTTATGATTCCAGATGCGGATTTTTTCCTTTTATCTTCTATTTTATGTTGAATACAGCCGCTCGGAGTCAACCAGTTGGTTCTGCGCGGCTGTGTACACTGGCAAGAAAAAATCCGCATCTGGAATCACAAATGAGAAAAGCTATGTAATGGATGTAAAAGGACATACTGCCAGTGTACCGGAACCTGGTGCCAGCAGAATGTTCACGCTTGAAGCAATCGTCCGTGGAATTGAAACCCCAAGAACAAAGTGGCCAGGAGAGGTGCTGAAAACGGTTCTTGATCGATTTGGAAGAATGCAGAAAGGGGGATGGCCATTGTGTCGTTCTTTGTATAGCGGGGATGGCTATTGTGTTGTTCTTTGTATACCCT
>UYYF01000394.1:0-17000 GCA_900618365.1 Thelazia callipaeda
AAACAGTATATTTATCGGTTGATATTATTTGCCTACCAGTTACAGGTAAATAAACAGCACAGTGATGAACAAAATTAAGAAGGTTAATTAAGTGAAAGAATTAAAACAAAAGAAAAATTAAGGAAAATTTCTTCTACTAATTCAGTCATTTACTTTAAAATATTGCATATTTAAATTTGTTTCTGTTTTTAATTTAATTAAAAAAAATACAATTCTTTTAAATTACAATTTAAAATTGCTGTTAATCCTTGACTAATTAATTTTTTCTTAATGCCATATATAATATTTGACATCAATTGTATAATGCTAAAAATTATTAACACTTTAATATATTTTTAATAAATTGAGTATATTATATTTCCTTATTACAATTTGTAACATTTCAGTTTGAAAATATTTATTTTTTCAGCGAAAATTCAACTCCCAATGAGTCATTCCTTCTTCTCAATGACCAAAGCATTTACCTACACACAATTTTTTTTCGGTCACTTCCAATCAATCAATCAATCAACTGACCGAAAGTTAACACTTCAGTAAATCTTGACCAATGATTCCTTCCACAGCAGCACTTCCGAAGTTAACGCAGGCTTATATGTTGTAATTGGTAGCATTTCTCATTCTTTTCTGATAAAATTCCATTGAGAACAACACAGATAGACAGACAGACAGATACACACACACACTCGTAGACACGTAAGAGACACACACAGGCACAGACTGGCATACACAGACACAAAATACACACACACTTTAGGTGTAATTCGTTGCTACTTGGCGAACAACGTGAAAAAATTGTTCGAACATAGAAAATTTAAAAAAAAAGAGCATATTGAACAAACAGACAGACAGACAGACACACTCATGTAAAAATTAGCTGTAGACATACACACATATACACATGGAATAGCCGAATTAACGAACACATACACGTAAGACATGCGTGTATGTTTGGTATAACGCGATATTTCACGTATGTCAATTACTTCTCTTGCAAGTAGATATTATTGCAGCTATATAGTGAGACAGTGCAGAATAAATATGAACGTATCATTTTTTCTTTCATTCCCTTCTTTTTTTTGCTGATTACAAGCGCGTTTTAATGACAGCAACAAGGCAAAACATCTCTCCTTTCATTATTCTTATCAAAATAACAGTAAATACTTTATACGTAATTACACGTTACATCCAGTTTAACTTCAGTAGTATTATTATAATGCCATAGCTGCTTATAATTGCCTGCAATGTGTGCATGCCTTAAAAGCACAAACTATACATAATAAGTAATTAAATAGGCGCTATGTAATACACAAATCACGTATTAACTTTTGTTTTTTTGCTTAAATGAATAATTTGCATTGTGCTACTATGGAACTGTCATCTTTTTGTAAAGCGTCTTTTTTTCCCGTCTAACAGTACTCAGGCAAGGCATTTGCATTTCTTTCATTAGACTTTTATTTTTAAATAAATTTTTTGCTTTTTATCTTTTAAATTTTGCAAGCGAAAAATGAATTGCAAAAAATTGCACATAAGTAACGCTTGATGGAAAAAAAAGTCATTACTTTGCTAAGACTAAAGTTGCGCTCATTTAACTAAGTTACACTCTGTCTAGTCACAAATAATTCAGTTTATATAATTAAGTTATACTCCACTTAGTGTGAATATATCGTACCTTTAATTTATTATGATTGATATTTCAGGACGAAATAATGAAAGTACCAGCAGGTGCAACATTTCACCTGTCAACAACTTTGTTTTGCCCAGAAGCGGTTCATACTTTATGTTTTAATTAGAAGTTAATAATAATTGCTTTAATATACGTAGAGCAGAAAAAAAAAAGCTGTGCTTTGAATTTAGCAAAGATAACGAACTCTTTACGTACTTTTGAAATTCTCGTTGTTTTTTAAACTTCAGAAATTTCTTTCATTCAGATTTCAGCTTTTCCCTTTTTTTCAAATCTTATCACACAAAGGAAATATCAATCATTCATTTCTCTCAGATATAAATTAGTTAGCTAATTTTTCTTAAAAAAAAGTCATAAATGTATTTTAAAAATTGTTGCGACAATTTTATTTAATTTTTTCCGCGCATACTGCCATTCAGATCAATTTTTTTTTACTTGATAAGCATTGTAAAATCCGAAATACTCAACGTTATCAATTAAATTTTACGGCGTAAGTTAAGTAAGCAAGTTTCAAGCTACTAAAATTTCATGATTGATATTCTCACAAACGCAACAGTTTTGTTTATATCATCGAATTTGATCATATTGCGTGAATGGCTGCAGCGTGGCACTTTTTGAGCATTTCATGACATTGAAAACACAATTCATGCATTGAACCTTTTGAGCTCTGTTATTATTTCCCTTACATCAACGTGAATTGAGCAGTTTTACCTTGCTTTCTACTATTTTTTATTCATAATAAAAACATTTTCATTTTTTTCTCCGTAATTTTGGAATAATTCTTCAGAAATTTTCAGGGTAATATAGACGGAAAACAACTGATTGATAAACAATCCAAAATCGGTCGCAAACACTGCCAAGTTTTTCCTGTAGAAAAATCACCACCAATCACTCAATTTAATCAACGCAGTAGAAAGTAATTGCTTTTCATTTCATTAATTAGACAACTACTAATAAATTGATAAGTTATAATAATATTAATAGTCTTTAGAAAACAACATTTTTGTCCTATTTTGTAAATTATGTTTTTGAAATTTCGATAAAATACTGTAATGTTATCAGAAATATATCTTTTGCATTTAGTAAATTTTTATAAAAAATAACTGAGATTGATTTCCTCTACTAGCCATATCAGTAATAATGTTATCTATTATAAATTTGTGAATGATGTCAGAAGCAATTATTTTAGAAATGTTCTGATAAATTATAATAAAGTAACATGAGGAAAAGTTGCATAAATAATAAGAAAGCATCATTATTTGAAAATGAGTGTGTACTGATTTTTACATATTACGTACGTGCTCATCTCTTGTGATATGTGGTTCATAGTATAGAAAACTTGAATTAATAATTGGTATGATTGGAAGTAGGTGACGACTGCATTTTAATCTTCCATACACTCTCATATGAATATATTAGATAATAAACTAACAGATATGCATATAAAATATGTTTTGCTGAATCTGATATCTAGTATTGAATTTTTTGTCAATATAAAAAGACAAATAAAAGTCATATAGTATCTTTAATTTCTATAAATGTCTTTTTAATTCATAAATTTATTTTTTCTTTGTTACGTTATAATGCTTTACTTGTAAATATTTGTATGCTCACTATTTTTTGTTCTTTAAGCTTTGAGATGTTTTGAAAGATATTTTAATAATTAAATAATTCTTTGTTAAGAAAATACAGTCATTTTGATAAAATATTTTAAAAAATGTTTACAAAATTAATGCTTAAGAATGATAATTATTGCAGAAATGAAATTAATTATACCAAACGTGTGCAGGAGATTAGCTTAAAAATGGAGTTAGCTACTTTGGCTAATCAGCCAAATAGCAATAATCAACAGCAATTACAAATGCAGTCATCAAATTCAGCTGCTACAGAATCGCAAAACTTTGATGGTTGTTTACAGAATCAGTAAGAATGATTACTTTTTATCAATTTACTGTATATTCAAATTGTATGAAAGAATTATAGCACAGAGCAACACTTTCAATAAACTCATTTTTATGGAAAATAATAAATATTACACTATATCACATCAAGAATTTTCGGGTGATTTGTTTTTAGAACATCGCAGACGATTTCGGTGACGAACAATACATTACCTTCACCTCTGACTGTACCTTCTACGGAAGTGGTAACAACGTTTGCTAATGATAGCAGCACTAATGTTAATGATAGAAATATGAGTGAAGAAGGTTATCAGAATTCAGGAAAAAGTCTTCGAGAGATGCGGGAACTGGATCGAGAGAAACTGATGCGATACGTGTATTTTGGACAAGCAGCCTTAGTGATTATTGTTGCTTTAGCTTGGATTGCTTTTACTATTTTCGATTTAGATTCTGAGAAGGCTAACGAAAACGCAACTCGAAATGAATTTGCCAACGCAACACAAAATAAATCTTTTATCCTTCCCGCACTAATCAATAATACCACAAATTCAAACAGGAAACCTTTGCCATCAGTACCAGTAGACGATAGAATTTCAAACAGTACACCGTTGAAAGTCCCGTTAATGGTAAACAATGGTATTGATTACCCTATTAATGGTGATTTCTGATTTTTATTATTTATAACACGGGATTTATGTATTCATACCAGTGTTCTTCAGCAATGAATATATGTTCTTTGATGTCAGCAGTAAAAATATCAAATATATGTTCGTTCAAATAGTAACAATAATTTTAATTGTGAATGTTAGGCAATAAAAACTGCATTAAAACAATAGTAATATATAGTAAACAATAATAACAATGACAATAAATTGTACAATAAATGAAATGAGTAACTTTCAACATCTGTTAAATTTTATCAGAAATTTGCTCTCTAATACATTCTTTTGACACTTGCTTATTTTGTTTCAGAAGAGGTTGATTTTTTGAAATTGAAATAGAAACCACTTTTTTGTAACACAACAATTTATTAAATTCAGATGCTACCCATGCCAGCGAGTAAATATCGATAAAGTTTAATTAAATTTAGTTGGTTATAAAATTCATATTGTCATCGACGTCGTAGATGATTTATTCTAGATGATTTACTTGAATCTGTAGCTGATTCTCTTTCATATGATTTTTTTGAATTTGTAGAAGATGATGTTAGCGTTGCTGTTCTTTTAGATTCGTCTGTAGTGTCATAGCTTTCGTCGCTGCTTCCAGATTCATCGGATTCTGAGCATAATTTTTGCGAAGTTAGTGAAGAGCTTACTTCTTCATGTAATGTGTTTAACACAGGTGGCTCTTGGCATGTTTTAGATAACTGTTTTGATTGTATTTTTGGCGTTTTTCTCGATGATAGAATATTTTCTAGCGTTGATTCTGTTAAAGTTTTTGATCGACCTGATTCTGTAGTCACTTGTGTACTGCCTAGTGATTTTAGCGATTGCTGCGTTTTATCCTCAATAATTTTTTTATTATCCATAGTCTTAAACGAACCAAAATTTATTATACTTTAAATAGCTAACTTTTTTCGACTCTTTTACTAAATAAAAAAATGACAAAATATTTACCATAAAGTTTAATAAAAATAATTTTTGATTATATGCTTAAATAAATTGAACAATTGTTTATTAAAGTTAGCTAAAAAATTATGCGGAAAGTTATTTCTTACGCATTGTCATGAAAACAGTAACACACAGTTTGGAAATCTCTTATCTAGCATACAAAACTACAATAATCTTTGACTGACTCACAAGAAAAATATTTTATGCATGAAATTCAAAATTTTGTAGAAAAAATTTTACCAGCGACCTACTGGTTATCTGTCGGCTGATTACTGACGGATTTATAATAGCTTTCAATTCATTCGAGCGTAAGACTCTGCAAAAATATAACTATTTGTTAATTAAACAACGAAAGCTTTGCGAATAAAAAATCGTTAGTAATTAATGAATGCAAAGAATTTCGATGCTGCGACAAATTGTCGAATGCACGCTTAATTGAAATTTTGATTGAAAATCGCGCATATAATCTATCATTAATTATAATCATTTTTCAATAAATACTGAAAATTACAACTTTATGACTTTGTTAATTCAACTTAGATGTTTAATAATATTATTTATTGTGTCCATTTTTTAATAACATTTATCAATTAAATCTTTTTGATATTTATTTCTACAATTTATGCGATACTTCCAAATTTACATAATAATTTTTCTTAATCCAAGTGATATAATTAAAAATTATACAGTAAAATATTAACCAACCCAGACTGTGTTCGATCCAATCCCGAAATTATAGCATTAGATTTATGTTTTTGTTGTGAAGTGTCACTAGTTATCTCGCTTCTGGGCAATTCATTGCGAATGCTTAATCGAATTGAATGTTCAACAATATCTTTCTTTGGCATAACAGCTAATAATCGTATTAATTTTCCATTATATCATTTAAAGATAGTGATACAATTTATGTGTTGAAAACTTGCAATAAATGAGTTTAATAAAATCAAATGGTAGTTATGACAGCATGAATGGAGACGAGAAAAGAAGCTAAAATTGAAGATTAAGCAGAAAGATAGCAATTAATTGTGACTGTTTGTTTATTTTGTAATATCGCTATAAGATCAAATATTTTTCAACAAAACGAATGATTTCTAGGTTATTTTAAATTTTAGAATATAATTCACTTTACTTAATTTAATTTACTGAGGATTGCTTGAGTAAGCATGTACACATATCACATTACTATTAACAAGGCAGTTGCTTTGTCGGCAAATCAACTTTGACAATCACGTCAACTATCACGTAGTATCATGTTTGTCATATTGATATGACTATGGACATAATATTGCTTGCTGATACTGAACAAAAGTTTGTCTTACAAATTATGACTTTCTTCTCGTGTTGATTATCTTAGGTGTCATATCAATGAATTAATAATTCGAAACTCAAAAGCAAATAAAGTAATAACAAGATTAAATAAGTACTTGGTGTTAAACAACTAAAGCAATTACCTTCATGTGTTAAAGGAAATTTTTTACTTCCTTTCAGACAATTTGTCATAATGTATAAACTGAGCAAAAGTGTTCCGATAGTTGAATATGACACACTGACGACACCAATCTATAGTGGTATTTAAATTTGTTTCTTTTTATTATAATTGCTACATTCATTACCACTATTTAAGATTGTAACAATGGCAATGGAAGAGAAGGTGACCTGCCCAAATAATGCTGACCAGAAATATGAAACCATTATAACCAATGCGTGGTGCTACACTACAGAGAACCGCACGTTTTCATGAAGACTACTAGAAATAACGTTGGAGTGATTAAGAATCATTTAAATGCATTTTATTTATCAGTTAAATCGAAATGAACTTAAACAAATCTTAAGAAAGAGTAAAAACTAGATTAACTAATTCTACAGTCTTATCTAATTTCCTTCAAGCTCAAATTTATAACACCACGCATTGCTTACATCGGTAGAACAGAGAAAAATACTGAACTCTGCATAAAAATTCCTAAATCCATCTTTTTCATTAAGTGAACAATATCGTACAGTTTCCATCAGCAAGACGTGGATAAACGTGAAGTTAGAATTTTTAAATGTCTCTAAGCAGTGCATTTTTAAATCTTCAAATCAAATGCAGAAAAATAAATATAATATCACACATTAAACACTTCAAATCTATCTTCCTCAATCAGATATACAGTAATGAACAATTGACGTAATTGGATTAATAAATACTTAAGAAAATTTAAGAAATTAAATCGTATCCTTTAATTTTTTAACTTAAGGTATTTAATAATTTTCAAATTATTCAAATATTAACAAAGTAATAAACTATTTTATCATTAATCATTTTTGTATTTTGGATTTTTGA
This sequence comes from Thelazia callipaeda, assembly GCA_900618365.1. NCBI lineage: Eukaryota > Metazoa > Nematoda > Chromadorea > Rhabditida > Thelaziidae > Thelazia > Thelazia callipaeda. The sequence continues at coordinate 7,516 of UYYF01000394.1, forward strand.
CTGATAAAATTTCATGCAAAATAATAAAATAAATATGCTATGAACTTATTATGTGGTATTGTCTACAACTTTCAAAATTACTAGTTTAAATTCTGTTAGCTAATATCTCGTTATGAAAAAAATGGACTATTTAATAAGTAACAAAATTAACGGACCAACAAAGTGTCTATAAAAATTCTTTACGTGTAAGTGCACTTAAAAGCTTTTTTGCCTCGAAGATAGTTTGACGAATTGGTATTAGTCTTGTGGCGGTGCTTATCACTTTTCTATTCTTTTTTAGCTCGAAGTATAAATAAAGCAGGGAAGTAATTGTTAGTTGAAGTAAATAAAAAAATTTGATAAAATATTTTGAATGAAAGAAGAAATCGGAGGTAATACTAATGACAGATTTTATGTTTACTATGTTATGTTTAGTAATATTTATTTAGTTGATTTTATGTTTTATTAATTTTACTTTTTTGTATCTCATTCTTTTCTTTTGCTATATGCTTGCATATCATGCATTTGTTAAACAGTATAAAATGACTTTTTGGATAAAATTTGTTTTTCAATTAATTCAGTTTTAATTAACTTTCATCCAATAAAGTCAAATGCGTGAGGATAACATCTATGTACCTGATAATGAATTAAATGTCTTCGTCGTAATTTGTCGTTACAGATTCTAGTAAGAGATGACAGTGGTTTTAGAAGTAAAATTCTGCACCGCAAATCGTTCATTTTAGTGCAGATTTTTCTGATCTCACATATTTTGGAAAATCTTGATCAGCTATGGCAGGATTCTCCGAAGCAGCAATGTCAAAACGTTTGCAAACGTTGAATACTACTCAACAATCAGTTCAGATGATGTCTATGTGGTTATTGCATCATCAAAAAAATCACGCACAAACGATTGTAAAAGTGTGGCTCCAGGTCATTATTATGTATTTTTTTGGTTAATATTTCGCAGGCGTCAGTATAATATAGATGTTGTTTTATTCTTGTAGTGAAAGGAAAGCACTAATAATCATAACTGAGGAACTAATCATCATTTTTTAAAATTTTATTTAGATAATAAGTGTTTACAATCTACAGCATCAATTCAATTTCATAATTCTTTTTACATTCATTTTTGTTTTGCATAAATTTTTTTAAGGAGATCCAAAAAGAAACAAAACCTGCACGCTTAGTCAATCTGCTTTATCTGGCTAACGATGTAATTCAAAACAGTCGGAAACACTGTGCGCATTTTATGGGAATGTTTTATGAAAATTTGGAGCCAGCATTTAGGTTTCTATATGAATTTTCAGTTTTGTTTGTCTTTTATTTGCGATGAAAGAATTAGAGTTATACCCATGCATTAAATGGCTTGTTTTTTTTTAGATTATTCAATGCCTTAAAAATATAAAATTGAAATTCATGTACGGTTGTAATTGACAGATTAACTTCATTTCATAGCCATTTTATTGTTTTTTTCGTAATTTACACTGACTGTATTATTATAAAGTTTTACTTATGATATAGCCTCGTACTTTTATGTTATGTAATGATATTCTAATTGTGATGAAATGATGTGTAGAGAAATTGAACACTCTAGGATGACGTTTTAGGCACGTGAGCACCCATGCAGATGCTGATGCTGTAGTCGCAATGAAGAAAATTTTGAGAGTTTTTCGTGAGCGTCAAATTTATCCTGATAATAAAGTTGATCGTTTAGTAAATGCTGTTGCTTCATCTTTAAGTGGAATAAGGCTTGTTGAGTTCAATATTGAATTAGGCGGGACAAATTTAAGCAGCGAAAATATTCAAAAATCTCGTCTGACGCCAACCACCCCGCCAAATACCGGGAAAACTATGGATTCACCATCACATTCATCAACTCCCATTGTCCATTCAGATTCACCGGAACCGAAGAAGGTTAGATCATGTATAATATTTGATTTTAATTTTTTTTATTCCTAAATTTCAAAGTTAGTGATCTACAGTTTACTTCTGGAAAGGACTTATAATTAGGTGACTCTTTTTTTCAGTGCAAGGTGGATAGCGAAAATTTTGATGTAAAAATTATGACACGAGTAACAGAAGAAGTAATTGCGTTACTCAAAAAACTGGAAGATCCTCCATCAGCTGATGCCGAAACACGGTATATAATTTTTTTTTGTTGTATTTTATAATTCTTCAAATAGATTAAATAGCAGCGGATTTCAATTTTTGGAATTTTGGTTCTTTTCATTTTTGTTAGACTGATGAAGTTCTGAAATAAATCGAATAGAAAAGACAGAGTTTTGATTGAATTTATTTCATAATTTCAGTTAAGTATGAAGAAAGAACCAGCTCCAGCGCTTTCAAAGTAATCATTAGAACTTCATATAATTTGTGTTATGGAATGAATAAAAAGTTCCAAAGTCTTTCAGGCAGCTCATAGCTTCCTTTCCGGAAACTATTGCAAATCCAGCTCTTCTAAAACCAATCAAAGATGAATCCCAAGCAGTAGAGTTGCTAAAAAAAATTAAGGAAGCTGAGCCTGTAGTCAAGGAGTATTGTAAGAGGTATTTTTTATGAATATTATAGATTTTATTGCAAATACTTTGTGTCAGATGTTGTTTTATGGAATTATTTTGATTTTGAAAACACTAGACTGTCCACGGAAATGGAGGATAGGCGAACTTTGCAGCAGTTGCTTCCCGACTATTTCGATTTTCTAAAAGCTAGTGCTATAAGAAATGATGAGATGTTACGTTCTGTTCGAGAAAAAGTAGAAAAATTGGAACAGGAGAAAATGTCGGTGAGCTTTTGTTTTTTGGTACAAAGTGTGTTTGAAGAGTATTTTAATTCGTAAATTTTTTGAGTGGTTTAAACAACTAGTGTAATATTACTATGCCATAGTTTTCTCTTTTCATGCTCTTAGCTATCGTAAGAAGTAGTGGGATTTTAATGTAGTCAAGAATACGGTAATCTTTCAGGTAAAAGAACATTTTGATTCATTGCCAGATCTTGCCAACTTACCTACAGGTGCACTACAACCACTTCCTTCTCTTGGAGAATTATTCAGAAGTGATAAAGATGGTGACCATAATATGGAAAGTGAGAACTGGTAAAAAAATTTTAAGTTTTCAATAACTGGGTTATATAATAGGACTATTTTTTAAAGTTAAGTATATTTTCATTCGTAATATTCTTTTTACTTCAGTTAAACTTCGCAGTCAATCGCATGTATTGGAACTAGTAGAAAAAAACAAATTTGATCGTTATTTTGCAACAAAATTTCACTTGTTATTGTTTCATTATTGTCGAAAGCGTAAAGTTGAAGCGATGTTTATCTTCATACATTTTTCGTTTCGTGATCTGTGGACTCAAATACTAAGTAAGTACTGGTGCTGTGTAATTCTTGATTATTAATGCAGACTTTAGTTTTCATATTTCATAAATATTTTATCGAGATTTTGGTTCAAGAAAAAGATCTACTCTTTAATATGCTCAATTTCATTGTAATGCAAGAGATGCAAAGATTTTGTGATTTTAATGCATTGTATAAATATTTTTTCTTTTAAAGTCAGAGTATGAAGTGTAATATGGTGTTATTCACCGAGTAGAATTTATCTTTCCATAAATCATGAAGGAAATGTAAACTTATTTGAAGTTCTTCCAGGAGGCAATAAATCATCGCTCTAAATAAGGCACTTAATATCTAGGTTCTTATTAAAAATCAGACGATAATGACGTGGTTTGAGTTTTTAAGTGCAAAGTGATTTGTGACTTAGTCATATTATAATTGTCAAAAAAGATTATACAGAAATTTGTCCAACACTTCTTTAAAAATTTTCTCCTGCAGCTGACTATTCATCAAAAAGAATTTGATAATGACTTTTAGACGCAGGGTATTGTTTATTTCATGTGCTCAGTCATTTTAAGATCTTTGGTAATGGGTATCGTCGAAAAAATACAAGAAATTGAGCATGAAATCAATAGGACACAAAAAAATAAAGCTACGGAGCATCATTTGGGTTTGCTGAAAGCGAAACTTGCCAAATATCGCCAGCAGTTGCTCGAACCAACGACAAAAGGTAGCACAAGTAAAGGTGATGGCTTCGATGTGATGAAGAGTGGTGACGCCAGGGTAGCTATGGTTGGTTATATTAAGATATGACATTTTTGGATATATTTTTTTTAGAAGTAAGGAAAAATACTGCTTTATACGTTCATTAAATCTGCGACCGTTACTTGTTTGTTGAATGCGAACTAAGATTCACTAGTAGAATTCACGATATATGATTTTGGTGTTTATATTTCCATAAATTTTTTCTCACTGAAATAGCTGGAAAAATTTTTATTGAATTAAAATGCTGTAGGTTGGTTTTCCATCTGTTGGTAAGTCGACGTTACTCTCTTCGCTTACTACTACAGAGAGTGCTGCAGCTTCATATGAGTTTACTACACTTACGTGTATACCAGGAGTTATAGAATATGAAGGAGCTAATATACAGTTACTTGATTTACCTGGTATAATTGAAGGAGCCTCACAGGGCAAAGGTACGTTTTTGAGAAGAGTTTCAAATTTTTTATGCTCAGTTAAAATTTGATCAGTTAATTATTTTTATTGCAATGTAGTTTTCTGTAGGTCGAGGAAGGCAAGTTATTGCGGTTGCAAAAACAGCGGATTTAATTATAATGATGTTGGATGCGGAGAAAGGTGAAGTTCAGGTCAGCTGCGACTTTAAGAGAGCTTTTTTTCCCAAAATATAGCGTTAAATTTTGATCAAAGAGTAAAACAATAATGAAGTATGGTGCTGCATATTATTATATTTGAAAAAAACTTCAAATCACGGAGGTTATTGTTTCTGTAGTATGAATGATTCAGACTATGTAGCGTCAGTTACGGAGTACGATGGGATACAAATGTATTGTAAGAGGTTATGGGATTACTTCCTGAAATTTAAAGATTTAAATTCACATGCAATGATTTTGAGTTTTGAAAGTAGAAGAAATTTATAGAAGACACTTCTTTCTCGAGAATTAGAGTCAGTTGGAATTCGTTTAAATAAGCAACCTCCACTGATTTATTTGAAACGAAAGAAAGTTGGCGGAGTGAAGTTCACGCATACAGTACCTTTAACATTTTGCAGTGAAAAGGTAGTGATGACTATATTACACGAATATAAGATTTTCAATGCTGATGTCGTTTTCAGAGATGACTGCACGTAAGTTAGAATTTTGAGATTACAAAGGAAAATATATCTTGACGTGAAGTAGTTTAAGAGTAATTTGTAGCAATATTTATTAAGAGAAGTTTTCATCGTGCTGCTAGTCTTTATAGACTTACAAGAAGTCTGAGTTGAATAGCAAGAGTTTTTTAAGAAGAACTATCAGTAAAATAATAAAAGTAGTATTTTAATGTAGAACAATTAAAAATGTAAAAATTATTGGTTGTAATACTCACTGTTGCTCAGGGTGGACGAATTCATTGATGTAATTCAAGGAAATCGAGTGTATATTCCATGCCTTTACGTGTATAACAAGATCGATCAAATCAGCATAGAAGAAGTCGATAGGTGAAAAATTTTTTTTTCATTTTTGCCAGTTGTACATTCAGTAGGGTTTTTCTTTGTATTTGTGCAGTTATTTTCTAATAATTTTCATATGACGATAGAAGAAACTATAATTGATACAACAAGTAAGAAATTAATGAAAATTAGTAGTTTGATAGAAGCGTGCTGTTTTGTTTTTTATAAATGGGAATTTGTACGAAATTGATTAGCATGAAGATTTTTCAGATTAGCTCGTCTGAAGCACTCTATAGTCATTAGTTGTGAAATGAAATTGAATATGGATTACATGGTAGAAAAGATTTGGGAATATCTTGCTCTAATCAGAATTTACACCAAAAAACCTGGAAATGCACCTGATATAGGTCTAAGTTTATAAAGATATCATAAATGCTATTAGCACTGTTATAAATAAATTATAGTAAGGTATTTCTCATCGTGAATAATTTGTATCAGTTTTTGTAATTGTCTCAATGTTGTTAGACACATGGTATTGATAATAAAACTTTAACTTGTTATTTGAACAAAGTTTTTGGAAAAATGAACTGAAGCTTTAAACTCCGATTTCAGGGCCAGAAGATGGTGTCATTTTACGTCGCGGTGCGACAGTTGAACATGCATGTCACGCTTTACATCGTAATCTTGCCTCAGCTTTTCGTTATGCCATTGTCTGGGGTACCAGTACAAAGTTTTCACCGCAGCGTGTAGGCATTCATCATAAGCTTCATCATGAAGACGTATTGCAAATTGTTAAAAAGTAGTAGCTAGTAAATATTATATTATAATACTCTTCAATATTCTATTTGATTTGTTTGCGGTAAGAATATTGATGTCCTCAAGACAGTGCGTGCTGTTGCTCAGATAATAAAAACAAATTATAACATTTGTTGCTAACTTTACTAAATATCTAGGATGTTATGTCAGCTCTGTGGTTCCAAAAAGCACTATTCATTAGATTTAAATTATAAGTTTATTCGTCTTATTCACTTATAAAATGGAAATAAAAGTTTTTCATTTTGTTCACGCTCATTTGAGTGAAATATTATCTTGCTGACGTCATTCGTTATTGAAAAACAGTTTTACATCAGCTAGAATTTGTGAGTTGTAATACTTATATCTTATGCGGAGCTTTTATTTCAAATTTTTGCAGTGTTTTTTTTTCAATTGATAATCGTAAAGTTTTTAGAACTTTGTTCGATTGAGTTTGGGCATGAGAGTGCACTTTTATATCTTCAGGAAGTTTTCTTTTTAGCATTTTCATAGTTGGTTGTGTGCTCTTGAGACTTCGCAGGAGAGAACTTCCACGTTGAGGACATGATGCGATTTAACTGGCTAATCGTCCGACATGAGATCGAGCGCAATTTTGTAATGGGAGATCCTATGTCGTGGCTTTTGATAAAGTCTCAGCAACTTTTTTCTACAAGAATAGCAAAAACTGCACATGAATATAATCCAGATTCACGATTAGAATGTGAAAAGCTGCAAACCAAGCGATCGCGACTTTTGTATCAGAGCAAGAAACGTGGTATTTTAGAGAATGATATATTATTGGGTAAATTTGCGGAAAAAATGCTTGATAAGATGGATTTAAAGCAGTTAATGCGTTACGATGAAATTATCAATGGGCAATATATGGAATGGGATTTGTATTACTATGTTTCCGGACGGAAACCCTTGCCAAACGATCTAAAGGATTGTGATGTTTTCCGTATGCTTCAAGAGTTTGTTCGGAATGAAGTCAAGGAAAAGTGTGCAGAACCTAAATGATTCATAGTCCTACTGAATTTTCAATTTTGTCTTCCTTCCCGTACTCTTATTTCTTACTTGTAAGAGCATATTATCACATTTAGTTCTCAAAGTTATCATCTTTTTCATTTGATTTGTTTTATCATTCATATGTAACTCAAAAATTTTTTTAAAGATTTTTGCAACTCACTGTGTTTAATTACAATTAAGTAATGATTTGAAACGATATTGTGCACAACTGTATTAATGATTTTTAATCATTATGTACGTAGATATATTAAAATAATAAGCCATAGTGTCCATGTACACCAGTCATTCAAAGTACGGTTCTTAATAGGCTATTTGCAACAAGCATTTGTTTTTCATATGATTCATTTTCTTATTTATTAACTTTATAATGTATATAACGAAGTAATTAACTGTGATTAATAAACATAAGCACTTGTTCCAGATGATTGTAAGCATTGTAATTAGCAGATTTGTAATGTAGTTATTTAAACTACGGCAATTAAACCCTATGTTCAAACTTATGTTTAGGTTTGGAAAGTAGGGTTTCGGGTTTGGTTTTGAGGTATCTTATGTACTTTGTGGTGATTGGAGTCTTTCTTCTGCTCAGCTTACGGTGACAGCACGTAGTGATTAGATATTGCTCATATGTGATTATAGATTATGCATTTGGATAATGTTCTTTTGCTCATTGTAATCAGTTTACTGCCTGTTTCTGGAATTCAGACTAACCCAGTTTCTATTCCTAAAGGACAAAAGCAGGGAAATATTGTGATAGCTGCTGTCATCTCAACACCATTATTACCCGATAGTGATAGTTTTGGCGTTTGCGAATTGGAAGGATTTGATTTGAATCCAACTGGTCCATTGGTACCATGTAATTTTCTGGATGAAAGGTTTGCCATGTTTCATTTTCTGTGACATAGTTTCAAGAATATTTCACAATTTTTTGAAAGGTGAGTAAATTAGTCGTATGTATCTGAAAAATTAGATCTGATAAAAATCAAATTAATGTCTGTGTACGAAATGTCAGTATCGTTTTCAGATGGGTTGATTGTGATTTACCGGTGGATATATCACAAATTCCAGAAGTCAATAATACAAAGGTGAAATCATTCAAGAAAAATATTTTTTAAGATGCATAGTTTATATGTATTGTGGTAAATTTTGCATGAATTTGAGATTGATGGTGCTTGTCTTACGTGGGGTGGCACACGTTACGAAAACGTCGAACAGACAAATGTCAGCTGTCGAGTACTGTCATGTATTGAATGTCGTGGTCCACGCACTTTTTTAAGACAAGTGCCTTGCATCAAGTATTTTTAATTTTTTTCGCATTGAGACAAATTTTCTACTTAAAAAAAATTTTCGATCATCTATTCGATAAATTTTTTCAGTATAAAAGTCATATTATGTCGTTTATGAAATAGATGCAGTTTGTTTTTTAAGTATCAAAAATATTGAGGTATGTAGAACTAGTTTTTTATCACTTGTATTTTCATACTCGCAACTTCTTTTTTATGATACACTTTTATGCATATTATGTATTGTTTTCAGATATACGGGTCATTACTTTCTTTCAACTTTATTGTATTCTATATTTTTGGGAATTCTAGCTGTCGATCGTTTCTGTTTGGGCTATTCAGCTATAGCCGTTGGTAAACTGATGACATTAGGAGGTTTGGGTTTATGGTGGATTGTTGATATATTCTTGCTGGTTACTGGGAACTTAAATCCTGCTGATGGATCGAATTGGCAACCATATTATTGAGATAAGCATATGACTTCATCAAATTGTAAATACTTTTTGTAATATCTGGAAACACGTTTTCTTTGGTCAATATATGACCATCATCAATTCTTACTTAATGTATGATTTTGTAAATTTTTTATTTTTTGCACCTTTATCAGGATGAAAATATTCTATCTCATGAAAAAGTTTCTCTGGCTGAAATAAATTTATTTTCGTCACTTGAGAGATTTCAAGCATGATTGTTTTCATTTCGGTGCTTTATTTTTGTAATGTACTTTGATTTGATCCTAATGAAGGTTTAAATACATTATCATGAAGGAAAACAAACTATTTTGTGAGGCCTCACGTTCTGCGCTTTGACGTAATTTATGCAGCACATATCACAATTATATTGTGACATACTATGAAATGGAATTAGTGCAACTTATACCTTTAATTAAGTTTCAAAGTTCTTAGAGATA
>UYYF01000395.1:0-16987 GCA_900618365.1 Thelazia callipaeda
AACAGTTGGAGTCGTTGAACATCGTAGGCTTGAAAGAATAATCATCCACAAAAGTATTTCAAAGTTCGCTGCTGACAGCATCCTTAATTTGCAAATCTTATTAACTGGTTTTCATCAAGATAAAGCCAGAATCACTTTGATTAAAAAGTATTATGGAATATTTAAAGCACATTCAACCAGCACAATGGATGACATGATGAATAGGAATGATGGGCATAAAAAGTAGACAAATATTAATATGTTTCTAATACAAACAGTATCACATGTAAAAATTTCCAGTAATTCAATCATTAAAAATTGTCAGAAGACCAAACATTTGAAATTATTGATACAATGTCAAATAATCAGACATTTGCAATCGCCAGTAATCAGAGAAAAGTGTAAATAGATAGCAAATAGAATTTATAAGTTTATGCGATTCGGAAACCAATTATGCAAATTGCACACTAGCATATTTGACTATTTTCAATGCTTACAGAAGAAATCAGTGACCAACCAAAAATTTAAAATCGAATCCAGTTATTACGACTCCAACTGTCTGTTTTTTACTTTCAATATTAATCTATCAAAAACTATGTTGAAACAGTAAAGAATTTTTTTACGTTTATAAAAAATCGCTGTCAAATATTTTTTCGATTAATATTCAGTTCACACATAAACATCTTTATCTTTTTTAGATTCTTTCTCATTCAATAGAAAATGCTGTTAGAGTTGGAGAAGAAAATATCTGATGCAGTACTTTCTTGCATCAGATGACAACATTTTGGAAAGAAGTCATGTATAAAACTGTACAACTGAAATGAATTGCCTATCGACAGAGGAGGGAATTTTGTGTGCACTCTATTTCAATTACATTTGCAAACAGAATTATCTCTTTCCATGGCTGTGTTGCGAATCAGTCATTGATGAATACCAGAGAAATCATTCACAACAAGCAGAATTCAAATCATATGAAGATAAAGCTAAAGCAAGAATGAATGTAATAGTATTGAAGGCAAGTTTTGAAGAGTGAAATTGTTGAAAATAATTTAATTAATTTAGTAAAAACTCCAGTTATTTTGCCTTCGAAGATGCTGGAACTTGCTGTTTATTACAAGATTCTTATTGTCTAGTTATCATACAGTTTTCAATTTATTTTATAGATATTCTATATTTCTGATTTTGGCAATTCTGCAATTTGTACTTTGTTATATTTTTTTTCCATCAGCTGACTGAGGACAAGTCTGACAATAAATGGTTTCCTAACTTTAAGCGCGTTATCATAAAGGTCATTTCAAAGGTACGTGCAAATCAGTGAGTAATTTAGTTTACTGATATTCAGTATTTTTGCTTGTGAATTGACAAGCTAGCTTAAAATGCTTTTTGCACTCTTCACAATTACGATCACGCCCTTTTCGCGAATTTTTTGGTTGATATAAGCTTTTGAATCCTCGCCGTTCGCGCTTTAAAATCCATCTAGTCTACTACTTTTTATTTCCAAGTGTCGTCATTTCACTGACTGCCTTTAACTCCTTCAATACTATCATTATTCGTTTTTGTTTTGTGAAGAAAACAACAATTCCTTCACGCCTTTTTGTCGTTTCCTTCACAGAGGCTATCAGTCATTCAAACTGTCGTCATTTGCTTTAAAATACCACTTACTACTTTGGTTTATTTCTAATTTCTTTATCGGTCTTAAGAAAAATTTTTCAGCTCACCGCTTAGTTAGTCTTCCATGGTGTCGCTACTCACGTGGATTCACTCCCATGTTAGTTTTCACCGTAAGAATCAATCTCAATATTTCTCTGCCACACTTCAAAAGATGTGTCTTTTTCACTTACTCAGACAGCTACAATTAAGATTGCAACGGAAATTTGCTTCTTTTCATAACAGACGAGAGAGTAAGAGAGAATTAGAGAGTGGGAGAGAATGAGAGAGTGAGTAACAGTAACAATTGCAGCATGTGCAAAAGAGTATGGAGGTAGAAGAGGGAGAGAGAGGTGTGAAGATGTGTTGCAAGGGAGTGACAAGGTGGCACTGCGTTGTCTCTCACACTGACTGCTAGCACACTTATGAAGCGCAATAAATCAAATGGCACGCCGAGCAGAGCAGAGCATATGTCCTCTTGGCCTTCAGTGAAGTAAGTAAACCTCGCATTTCAGCAAAAGCAGCGGTATACCCTCTCAGGTCATTCACATTCACTCACTGGTCTCACTGCTTCACTGCTTGCATCTTCAAGTCCCTCTAACTTTCCAGTATTTAGAATACTTTAACTTTCGTGTATTACTACTTACATGCAATATATCTCATATTTCTTGTATTAGTGTAACTTTTGTATCATTTCATTTCTTATAAGTAATTCAAGAATTAAATCCTAACGACATGAGATTGATAGCATCTCGTTCATCTTCCGATAATATCAAACTCTCCTTTTATCTCTACAGAAACGAACGATTCATTCATTCATCTATTCATTCATTCACTCATTCATTTATTCATTGCATTAACTTCTCACTTATACTCACTGAATGCCAAAATGTTTATAGTCTTAATTGTAAGTTATTTCAAATGCAGCAGTCATCTCTTTCTGCGTTTTAGTTTGTATTCTGTCATGTATGTTTGCTGATTCTGATGCAAGTTTATGTAGATGATCTCAACTAGCCACAGAATCTTTTCCCAATTCTTGATCTTTATTGTAAGTAAATGCGCATCTATTCAAATCATATATGACTCTTTTTTTCTCTAATTATAAATTGCTGCTGTTGAATAATTTAGCAGGGAGAAAGACTGATAGTCGATGTTTGCAATGAAAATGGAACTCAAATAGCAAGCATGAAGATAACAAAACTATGCAAGACTGAATGACACAGTTAACTTTTATATTCCTCTTATTTTAATAATATCAGTTCATATACTTGATTTTACCTGCCCAAATATTTGTAGTCTTAAATTATACCGCGTTCGTACGGTAATTAGATCAGTAGATATTATTATAGAAGTGCAAACTAAGTAGAACATGGTTAGTCCCAGAGTTGTGATCTTCCGTGTAAATAAATAAAATATGTAGTAAATAGAGAAATTATATATAAAAAATAATTGCTAAAAGAATAAATATCCGAGAAACAGTCGAAAAATTTCATCCGTAAAGGTAAAGATAGTTACGAAAGTATAAGTCACTTCATGAACTGACTAGATTCCAACAACATTTAGATAAAAACTGGTTCGAAATATGTATAATACGAAATACGATTTAAATAATTTCGAACGAAAAATAATTGGAGACGTTATTATGACATTTTTTATCGTAATAAGATTTAATTCAAAATATAACATAGGAGAATGCACAAAAATACACAAGTAGACAATATAATCACAAAAACTGAAAAATGAAATGAAATAATATTTGTTATGAAGCGAACATATACGATGTGCCAAGCGTTTTAATTCGACACATAAGCTAAAAAACTAAATACCTGAAAAACAGCCAAAAAATTTCACTCGTAAAGTAAAGGAGTTACGAAAGTATAAGTCACTTCATGAACTAACTAGATTCCAACAACATTTATATAAAAACTAGTTCGAAATGTGTATCATACGAAATACGGTTTAAATAATTTAAATGAATAAGAATTTTTCTCACTTTCTGTTTATAACTTCTGAATGTGACATTCCACCAGTATTAATATGAGATAATAGCATTCCTATTTCCACTAAAAATCCACTAACAGCATTGTGGGTGTTCCCGTCTACGTTTGACGTAAGATGAATACGCAGGCAGTTTACTATTTCTGATGTGAACTAAAATGGAAAGTACTCCAAGTTTCGTGCTCCATTAATCGAAAATATAAAAAGTAATTATGAATTAATTGAGTAAAGTTGTGCTTTTTTAAATATATACCTTTTTCAATTTCAATGGGTCTCGCATTCTATTGGTACAAAGCAGTGAATACAATGTTGTTAATAGTGCCAGTTCCGTCTCTTCAACACTGAACCCTAGTCCCGCTTCGACCTCTGCTAAAGCTCTGCTTTGATCACCCACAATTGATTCATAATTCTCAGCTGTGAATAACATTCGCAAAACCTTAAGATGTAATCTATTTATAATCGTGCGAGTATTAAATTAGATTTACCATAAACTTCTTCAGCTAACAAAATATTGATGAATTTGATTTCAATGAAATTAAAAACTGTTTTTTATGGAAATCCAAAATTGTGTCCATTTTGATATTTTTCTTAACACTTCATTTTCTTTCGAAAAGATTTGCATATTTTTATATATCATATACAATAATTATTACGTTTCTTTGTAAATAAAAGGCAAATTAATTCAAAATTCAGTCAATAACTACCAGAGCTATTTCGGTGGCAGTGTTCATGAGTATATCCCGATCATTTTCATGAATTTCAGCCAGATATGGTATGTTACTTAAGAAAACATGCATTTGTTCAACAGCATCTGCTCGGTTCTCTATTTTCAGTGTTGGTGGAAATGCTTTTTGATAAGCTTGAACAACTGTTTGCTTCAATTCAGCTATTTCTTCGTAGTCTTCATCTTCTCTGAAGTATTTCCACATTCAGTCTTGCCTTTAGTTCAGTGAGATTATCACCTATATTAGAAACTTATTCCCTTGTCATTTTTTTAACATTAAGATTTATATTTTTTTATTAGAACTTTATTTCTTATTAGAAATGGCAAATCAATTTAGTTACTTGTTATCGTTCAAATTTTTGCGTCGGATGCGTTCTAAACGTACTGATTCTTGTCTCATACCAACTTTAAGGCATTTAGTCAAACGACAACGCTGACATTTGCTCCGAGTTTTTAAATTAATTTTGCAAGCTCCTTGCTTATAGCAAGTATAGTTGAAATTCCTTTGAACTGTCCTTCGGAAGAAACCCTGCAAATACATTTTCATACGTGAGATTGACTCTCAGTAATAAAAGATGGAATTTATTTTGAAATGCTGTCAATGTTAAATTTGTTCTTGCGATTTTTCCAGAAAAAAGTCAAAAGAGCTAAGTATGTTATGTTTTATTACTTACTAATACTTTGAACATGCTTTGAAAAGACGACCAAATATTGCAATTATTTATTTATGCTAAAAGACTTCGAATATGTTGTTTTTCTCGAAATTATTTTCCTTCTCAAAGCAAAACAAGCGTAGCTTTAATGTTTCATGCTGATATTTTAAAACTTTCTAATAAAATTTGTAGTTAAAAATACGCAAATTCACCTTACACCCTTCACAGCTTCGTACACCATAATGATTTCCTGAAGATCTATCTCCACAAACACTGCATAAATTGTCATCTTGATTTGCACTTAAATCTGCAGTATTCAGTTGTTCTGTCGTAGTGAAATAATTACAAACTGAAGGTGGCGCTAGCCTTCCGTCTGGTCCTGACATTATTCCATTAGCTGTTATACTATATCCTGATGAGTATTGATAAGGTGGTTGAATTATTGAAGGGCTGGAAGCTTGTACTAGTTGATAAGGTATGTAATGCTGCGTACCTGAAATATTATCTATAGGTTTTTTATTATTTGTGTGTTCTATAGAAATTTGAATGTAAAAGATCGCTTGTATCATAAAATTATTAACAAAGGGCTCAGTTTCTTATTTTTAATCTTGTGATCACATCACCCCTCATAAACAGTTTGATTTTTATTACTAAAATGAGCAGAATGGAGCCTACCTTGTAATGGCTGTGGTACATGCTGATGCTGTAGACTATTGGGATATATGAATGGCAATATCCGTGGTGCTAAATGAGGATTGGGTCCAAACTGTTCAGTAAATGGTAATATTGATAACTGCTGTGCTTGGGATTGGTCGCTATTACAAGTAGTCTCAGCAATTTGCATTACCTCAGGATTTTCCATGGTGCCAGCCAATACCGTCGATCGTTGCGATTGTGGCGCTGTTGTCAACTGGTTACAAGCTGTATTCTCTATTGAGCTTGATGATCCTTTCAGTTCTTCATCAAGGTGGTTGTCTATATCTATATTGTCTAGCACTTTGAGACTTGATATCATCAGATTTGTAGTTGCTGTTGCAGTCGTTGATGGCATTGTGATTATTTCTGAATTCACTGTTTGAGCAGTATTTGCAGTCTCTTCATCCTTGTCATTTGATAAAATGATTTCAGTCGATGGTATTCCAGAATCTAAATTATGCTTTTCAACAGCAGGTTGTTGTTGCTGCTGTATTGATATAGTAGATATTTTCGTATTATCTGCACTTCTTTCTGGGACTCTTGAAGCATGAGAAAAATCTGAAGCAGAAGTATGCTCCGTACAAGTTGTTGTTGACCTACTGTGAACACATCCGCGGCTTATCAGAGAAGCTATTTCACTTAAGCAGTTCTGAATTGGAGTGCCAGTTGTTTGCTGGTTTATCTGAAACTAAGGACATACTCCTAAGAAAACAGAAGTAAATAGCATAAAAGTCATGCTTATGTATTTGAAAAAAAAAACTTTGCAGTCTCAAATACTTCTCATGATTTAGTGCCGAATAACTCTTGATTTCAAAGAAGCTAATACATCTGTTTTTCTTTTCTTATGTATACATAAGTGATAATATAAAATTAATCTAATTACCATGTCAGCAACATCACTTTTTTCGACATACTGTAAATCATTGCAGTCTTTGGTCTCTTCAGTTCCTGATTCATTTAGCTCTTCCGATTGACGATCATTTTCGGTGCCATAATGTGGAGATAGAGCAGGTAAATACTGAACTACAGTTTTGCTAGGCAATTCGTTACTTGTGGGTGGATACTGACCAATCACCAAATACGTTGATGATGGAGCGATAATTGCTGACTGATCGTTATTCATGCATTGACTCTTAGATGTCGGTAATTTAGATGGTGAGGACTGGAAAGAAAAGCTTGATGATGTACTTTTCAATTGATACTTCGCTGTTACTTCTTTATTCAGAACTGTAGTGGAATCTGGAGCTACATAGTGTTGTGTTGTTGAGAGCAAACTGAATTCTTTGTTCACATTAATTAAATCTATATCATTCTGCTGCTGTTGTTCTTGTTTATTTTGCTGTTGCTGCCACAGTTCTTGATGTTGTTGGAGTTCTTGTTGCTTTTCACACTCTTGACTTCTTTGTTGTTGCTGAAGTTGCATTTTCTGTTGTTGTTGTTGCTCAAGCTCTTCATGTTTTTCCAGCCATTGCTGCTGCTGTTTCATTTTTTCTTCCCGTTGCAACTTACATTGTTTTTGTTGTTGGAAATCTTTTCGTTGTCGTAGTAAATTGAATTGCTTTTGCTGACTTTGTTTTTTTTTCATCTTCGGTAGCCGATTTTTTCGTTTTTTTCGTGGCTGTGTTGACTGGCATGATGATGGCCCAACTTGATTCTCTTCTTGTCTTTGAATCATTGAATCTTCTGCTCGAGATTGTAGTGAAGACATTAGATTTTTACTAGAATTTATGATATGCTCAAGGAAATTACGTGCCATTTCTAAATTATGTAAAGCAGAATCTCTTGCCCTCTTAAGTTGCTGTTCACTGAGCATTAGCAAATTAGACACTTGATTATTCATCAAAGATGGTAACATTTGTGCAGCATAATGGTAACCAGTGATGGGGTTATAACGATGATGAGGAACAGAACTAGCTTGTGCTTGCCTGAATCCTTGCATGAATTGACTAATTGCAGTTGTACCAACAACTGGAATAAAGCCTGCTAAACTTGGTGTTAAGTTCATTTTGTTCACTATAGGTAATGTACCGGGCAGTGAAGTCAAACACCTTTCTTGGAGAGAATTGGTGCTTTCAAATGAGGGAGTGCCTTGTTGTTGTGGAGAGGGATCAGCAAAAGCTGTTGCGAGCCTAGTGTTAAGAGCGCCAGGATAATCATTGCTTGGCAAGAGTGGAGTGATGTGTTCAGCAGGAACATATATGGGTTCTACGTTGTTATCACTGACGTTACTAATGATTGCATTGGTGCTATTATTCATTATATTAGTATCATCATTATTAGACGGATACATGGTACTGCACACACTTGTAACACTAGCTGGAAGGATGGGAGCGCGGATAGGAGGAGGCACAATCCTGCTGCTTGATGGAACATTCAAAGCTGGTGGTTGAAAAGCTGAAAATGGATAACAAAACGGCACCGATGTTGGATTTTGACTCCTGACATCCTTTGATGTATCTTCGCTTTCTTGAGACATTTCTTTTCCTTTTTATGATGACAGAATGGAAATAGTAATAAGAATAATTATTAATTTTTTGAAAATTACTGACAAATCTGAAATAGTTGACGAAAGCGTCAAAAAGTCATGGGTGAACTTTATGGAAGCAAGAAGAAATGAACGAATTTTTCATATTTTCGGTTAGGTTTCTATGAGTTTTTTTGAGAAAGGAAATTCTAGTTATAAAGGATATTTGACTAAAAAACGAAACTGGTTAAGTGGGATTAAAGAAGTAAAGCGTTACAGTGAAAGGTTGAGAAAGAAACATATTCTCAGTGATTTGAATAAAAAGATAACCTCAAAGCACGAAGGGCAATACTTCGAAATGAAAAATTCTCTATAAAACAACTACATGGATAATATATAAGGTGATGTAATGGCTTGCTATATGGAATGGAAGTGAACTTGACCTGTTGCTGAAAAGGCAAACTAAAGAACGATGTGAGTGACCTAAACTGAGCAGCACAGGTTCTGAGTGGGAATTAAGATTGGGTGTGTTATAGAAAAATAGATATTCCTGTTACATAACAGTACTATCTTCTATGGGGGGTAATAGTTTTTGTAAAGAGCAAGAGCGATACTATCTGTTAGTGGTTCTGGTGAAAATCATATAGAGCAAGAAGAATGGTACAATAGCCCAGTCATTGATCATTCGGACAAAATAGCGGTTTAGATCCAAAAATGACTAATAGGACTTGCAGAAAAAGGATGTCTACAATTTGAGAGGGAAGGTCACTGATCAATTCTGTTACGACAAAAATTCATGATCGAAATATGCATTATGGACAGATTTCACCAGGTTTCTGCGCACTTGGTTGGGATTTGTCCGTTATAATTGGCAAAAACTGATACGGCTTTCAACAATTAATCGTGATAATTTAAGAAATATGCATGCATAGTCACAATCTTTCAATGGTAGAAGCAGATTTAGAAAATATTTGTAATTATCTGGGTCATTTCATCTAAGATTTTTGAACATATTTGGACTTTTGTATATTACAGTATAAAATCATTTCTAAATTTGCTTGAAAAATTTAGTTTTGGAGCGAAAGTAAAGATAGTTTTTGGCCGAGAAGTGAAGTCAGTTTTGTACTGTGCTGTAATTTAGGCAGTATTATACAAATATATTGAGAACTTACTGTATCTTCAAAGAATTCCTATATTTGTCATACTAGTTTGTGCTAAATCGGTATTTTCAACTAAATATTTGCAATGGAAAACTGTCAAGAAGGAAAAGTTCCCTTCAGAGTATTTTCGATGCTCCAAAGAAAGGATAGAACTGCCAGTTTCATCTTCTTTCGTACATAGAGTTTTAATTGTGTAAGTAGGAAAAGAGCATAATTGTGGGTAGTAAGTTTATAAAAAATTAGGTATTAGCAAATTATTTGAATTTTTGTCGAAATATTGCTACAGGGTTCCATTTTTGATGTAGCGGAGACAAGAAAATTTTATCTCATAAGAAATCTTTTCATAGATCTGTTACTTGGAGATTGAGTCGAAGAGTTAACCTCAGGATCCTGAGGTCAGCTTCATTTGTATTTAGTCCATTCAACGACCTCTCTTCTGCAGTCAATATTTTGTGCAATATATTGCTTGTTATTTTCACTGCTTTCTATCATTATTGATTTGGAATGCAAATGTATAAGAATTTGTTTTAAACTTAGATGGAATGATTTCTTTAAGTACTGATATCTTATAGAATTCAATTATTAAGCAGTTAGCAACAAATCATTTTATTACTATAAAATTTGTATTTTAAAGTAATGAATAATTTTATGATTTATATGCTTTAATATTGAAGCTTAACTTAAACTGCATTAAGTGCGTGAATTAATAGACTAATTAAGAAGAAAAAGTCATATCTGCGTTTCATATTTTAAGTGATGAGAGGGATAGATTTTTATAACTGAAAGATTTAGAGCTCTTGTGTCGTCGAATCATTTATAAGTCATTAAATGGATTTTATTGATCAAAAAATAGCTCACAATTAGGAAAGAAATATAAGATCGAAAAAGAAATGCAAAAATAAAAGAGTAGTGTGTGCAGAAGACATGAAAAGAAAACAGGCTGAAATAAAGTGCTACAATTTGGAACAAATTTTCAAAATAATTTATTTGTTTGTGATCTTTCAAATTTGAAAATTCATCTCCTTGCTAGCTTCTTATTCTTTATCCTTTTTGACCAAATTTGTATAATTTGCTTTGGTGTAAGTTTTATTTATGCGTACTTATTTCTTATAGAAGATTTTTCATTGTGAGAGAAGAAATTGATTCACGTAATCCACGTTCAATCAAATACTTTTCAGTACGTTAACAATTTGACCGAAATGATTTGAGATAAATAACAAAAAATGAGAGAATTAAACGATTGAGTGTGTATTCGGTCATAATTCAGACTGCTTTGTGTTTTGAGACCCCTGCCTGAACATCGGATAATCCCTGCAGACCAGCTTTTGTTTTTTTAGCGGCTGAAAATATTCTAAATAAACATCTGTAAGGAACCAACACAATCAACCGGCAGTCATTAGAAAGTGTAACGTTGCATGTCAGTAAATGACAGAAATGGAACTTTTTAGTCAATTTTCCTCAAAATTAAGTATTGTCCTTAGCTCTTTTCAGTATTGTTAGTTCGTACAATTTTGTTGACTGTAATGTTTGTTCCATTTTATTCGTTTCAAACATTCTTCCTGACAATTGCGTTAGTAATGCTCTATAATGTCTGAAGGGAAGATGTCATTACTGCATCTGATCTCTGCCTAAATCAACAGCTGTTGAACAGTATTATGAACTTCATGCAGTAAAAGAACGGTCTCACTGTAATACTTGCAGCAGTGTAGTTTAGGCACAAAAAGCATAATAGATGACTTCATGGTAGGGAAAATCATGTTGCTATTAGGGATGATTACTACTTAATTAATACCTTAATAAGTTTTGTTTAATATGCAAAAATTTTTTATTCATTCAGATATTAAAATTATAGTACTTGCATTAAATCATATGTTGAAGAGTCAAGTGAAAGGCAAAATAAAAAATTATTAGTAAACTTTTAAAAAATCACCAATTTCATTGCAACCGGCTAATTTAGATTTTACCTTCGGTGAATGATAATGTATTATATGTTTAAAAAAAATGAAAACTGTAGAAAATCATGATTAGAAAAATTAACAGATATTTTTTGGCAAAAATAGTT
This sequence comes from Thelazia callipaeda, assembly GCA_900618365.1. NCBI lineage: Eukaryota > Metazoa > Nematoda > Chromadorea > Rhabditida > Thelaziidae > Thelazia > Thelazia callipaeda. Next base: position 11,384 of record UYYF01000395.1, read on the forward strand.
GTTATGCTTAATTTTTGTAAAGAGTTTTGTAGCAGTTTTTGAAAGAAGGAAGCATACTGTAATCATTATTACTATTTTATTGACTACAACCAAATTATTGTTGCATCAGGAATAGAGGTTTTAAATCATTTTCCAGTGATCATAAATAACTGATAGGCCTTCTCCTCCTTTTTTCGAATACTTTTGTTCTTAACACAATATCAAGTTTGTTAAATCAAAACTGCCTGTTGAAATCGCAAATAACTTATTCCAAATAAAATTCTTGAAAAAGGTATACTACACTACTGCAGAAATTTTCACCACATATTCAGCTTATTATATTTGTAAGACTGAATTTAATGGCGCGATTACAATAAGATTTCCTTTCACCACACGATATTTACGTAGTTTTCACTTATACCAAAGCTCAAGTATTGAACTGTCGACAATTTCATGCACCGGAATAGTAAATTATTGAAGAAAAAATTATGAAGATACAAAAAATCAACCCCTTTGTGGTTATGTATTTAAAAACATCCCAGTTTTTCGCAGAAGAAACACTTCAAAATATAAAAGACTGTTAATCTCATATAATATTATCGATACAATACAGTTTAAATTTATAAAAGAAAATAAACGCAATCAATAAGCATTTTGCATCAATGGGCATTTTGCAATCTGAATTTTCAGTGTGATAGCTTTATGGGAATTTTCTACTGCGTTACAAGTGAATTGCTGAATACAGTCTCTAACCACAACTGTGTAATCTTCGTTATTGCGAGACGTCATTTCTAATGATGAACTAAAGTCTCATTTAAAATGCTCACATATATAATTTATTTAAATGTTTACCTTTGGGACATCTTATATTTGGTATGATCTAATTCATACAAGCAGCGCATATGCTTCATTTTGACTGAGAGAAAATTTAAGTTTATAAATGCATCTGAACTTGGCCTGTTTAACTTTATCTTACTTTATAAATAAAGGCATCTCTGAGTCCTTCTTCACATTCTTAGAATATACATGAAAATAGTATCTTACCTCTAAAATGCTGAAAGTTGCCTTCTTTATTAGAAAAAAACTTTGAATTCCAGAAATAAACCAAAATACACTTGATGCTAACCAATCAATTTTTGTAACTTTGACAAGTGTTGTTTTTTAATATTCTTTTAGATCGTGAAAATTCGTGCTTGCTGCTGAACTGATAATTTTAACAGAGTTGCACTGATGTCATAAAGAACCATTTTTATAGCTCTGTCCTTCAAGCAAATTAAAAGTAATTTAGCTTAGGGCATTCAGTGATTTTGCGGGTGAATTGGCTAGGCAGCTTTTAAAATGTTTTTGTACTTTTTTGCAATTACGTCTGCACTTTCCACAACTTTTTGGTTGATTTGAGCTTTATAATCCAGTCTTCAAATAGTTCCACACTTGTTACTCCTTCAGTACTATTATCATTATTCGTTTGTGTTTTATGCTTTTTTAAGTAGAAAACGTCTGTAGAAAACTGACGTGACAATCCAGAGCTACGACTAAAATGTCACTTCTTACTTATGCAGTGAGAATTTGCACGGTTGAACGATTCGAAAAGAAACTGGCATAACTAATTAAGGCAACTTGCAGTGTTTCACATTTATTTCATATATTTTTTCATACCAGAAATAAGGGAATGAATAATACACAGTACTCACAAACTGATTATCATCACATTCTAGTAATTTGTTCTTTTGAACTGTGACATTTATATAAAATTAAATAAGAATAGTAAAAAAAACGCGCTCTGAATACATTAAACAAAATATAAGGTCATAATAATGAAATGATTATGTGGTACAATGCTTGATATTTATGACGAAGGATTCTATGCATAAATCACACAATTCAATAATATGACTTTATGATTTGTGATTGCTTCAATTATAAAAAAAGATTAGAAATACATTTCCTTCAAAAATGAAAACGTTTACGTAAGCAAATATAATTAAATGGACTTGTAATGTGAAGAAACTGACCAATTCTATCTGTCATTTTATGTATGGGTCAGAAATATTATGCTTAACGTATATCACTCGATGTGAAAAAATAAAAATCATCTCCAAAAAACATCATCTTCCATGCACTAAATTTCGTTCGGTGCAGTCTTTCATTTGTCGACTCTTTTTCCCATACTTTCATTGCGAGTAAATGTATGAGGTTGCTGATAAACAATCGCACGCAGTAAAAATCCTATTTTCAGATAATAATTGAAAATTTTACTGCTATCTGTCGTCATATAGGTCAGGAAATGAATACAAATGCAGTTTAGAAGCTGCGATATAAGCTGCAAAGCAAATATCTTTACGTACATCGATAAGCTGTAATTTGCAAATTTAAGTAAAAACTGATATTCAATTTAAGCACCATTTTGCAGTGCGAAACTTTATTAAATTAAATGCTAACTTTGTTAATTACTGCTGGTTCTTGCATTGCAGAAGCAGAATGAAGTGAATATAATATTGTTAGTAAGGCCAACTCATTGCTTTGAATTGGGAATCCCAGACCATCTTCTCCAAGTACTTTTAAGGTTTCCTTTTGATCACCCACAATTTTCTCATAATTCTCAGATGTGAATAAAGTTCGTAATACCTAAATGGTGCAAATATCGCACTAGAATATCAAAAAAGCTTTACTTCAGCAGCCTTTGAATTAATCGATTCAAAGGCTGCTGAAGTAAAGCTAATAGAAGAAAGAAACTGAGAAGTTTGACGTAAAATTTTCAGTATATTTATTATTCCAGCTTTTTCTTCGTCTATTTCTGCTGCATTTCATTTTCCAACACCTTAATGTTACCTCAAAAAAGATTGTTCATGCTATGTCTCAAAATTTTTCGTTGCAGAATTAAAAACGAAACTCATAAAATTTGAGCTAAAATTACCAGAGCTACTTTAACGCCATTATTTACGATCATTTCGTGATCAATTTCATTGATCCGCGCAATTTGTGGTATTTTACTATAAAAATAATGCACTCGTTCAATAGCATCTGTTTCATTGCTGATAGTTAATGTTGATGGAAATACTTTTCTATACATTCCAATGATTACTTGCGCTAGTTCTAGCGTTTCGTCCAAATCTTTGACGTCTTCTCTATTGTAGCTTAAATTTTTTTTAAAATATGCTTTTTCAATTTTTGCTTCATTTAATATGCCTTTTTCATAAAATGTGTAACACAATTATTATGAGCTTATTATAAAGAATGAACGATAAATGAAATTAAAAATCAAGACTTTGATTAAAGTAATAAATTAATTCATTTACTCGTCATCCTTTATTAATCTTCTTTGAATACGATCCAACAATACTAGCTCACGCCGCATACCAACTCGAAGGCATTTACTGAAACGACATCCCCGACATCTGTTACGGACTTTTCGATCAACTGAACATCTTCCTTGCTTGTAACAGATATAAGGTAAGTCTAACTCAACTGACTTCCGAAAAAACATCTGAAAACATACCGTCCTCATCCTGCACTTCTGATACATTAAATGAAAGTTACGTTGACAAAAATTCATAATTAGTCATTATCTGATAAATTTTCTTTCTCACATTTGGTTTTGTTTACTTTGCCTAAATTAAATCGTACATCTAATTGTTTGCAATTAAAGTTGAATGTGTAAGAGTCACCTTGCAATCTTCACAACAGATTACACCGTAATGATATCCCGAAGATTTATCGTCACAAATAATGCATAAGTTGTCATCATGGTTTGGATCTTTGCCAATCAACTCATATGATAATGTGAAAGAGGAATAAATTGAAGATAATACTGGTCTTCCTTTAGGTATTACAATTAACTTGTTATCTATTACGTTAGAGTCACAGGAACTATAGTTAGCTAACTGAGCATTTAAATATTGAGGAAAAGTGGTCACACTCTGAGGCGTAGTAGTTGCATTTTGAGAAGTAGTAGTTGAAGACTGCGAGGCCTGTGTTAGTTGATGAGGCAAACACTGCTGTAAGGCTGCAAGATGATCTACATAATTTCGGATTTTTACAAATTTTTTAGAAATTTTTGGCTTACATTAGATATAAAACATTGAATCTTAAAAGCATGAATTTGAGTTTAATATAAGCTTTCATTTCTAATTTTAAGTTTTTTAATTATTGTTGAATTTCGTCCTATTTTTGAAATAACAAAAAGAAAAAAGTTACCTCGTAGTACGGGATATAGAGTGTGAGAAGATATGAAGGGTAGAGGGAGTATATTTGGTACTGAATTGGGGTCATATTGAGTGTATTCGGTGAAAGATGTGGCTGGTGATTGCATTTGCGCTTGCGATGTTTTTGTATGTTCGGGAGCAGTTACCGTTTTTTTTCTTTCTGCTTCTAGACTTGATGATGGCATGTTACCAGAATTACCAGCTGTTGAGCATTGTGGTGTTCCGTGATCCCTAGTAAATTGATTGCCTTTGATTTGAGTTCCATCATGATCTGAAAAAATAGCAGTACTGCCGCCCTTAATTCTCTTTTCTGCTCCGTATTAATCTGTTTTTCATACTACTGAAGTTTTACTAACCAACAATGAAGTACAAGAAATTCTGTTGATTGCACTTACTTTTTCAACATTTATTACCTGTATTTGAAGGTAATCCTGAATACAAATTAAAGTTTTGGTAAAAATATTGGTCCTGCGATGTCGATACTGTGGGTTTTATACTATCTGCAGTACTTTTTGGGATATTTGCTGAATCTGGAATTTCATTCGAACTATTCTGAATCATTTGCAAAGGAACACTACTGGTTATTCTTTGACTCGTCTGGAATTGAAAAAAGAAAGGTATGTATGGAATTGAAAAAAGGAAAGTAATATTAACTAGAATGATTAACTAAACATTTTTATCGGCCCCTTTCAGAAGAGAAATGTGCATAATCGTCTAGTTTAAAGAGCAGGAAGGCTAACTAGTAAAGTATTTCCTTGCTTAATCAAAACTCATTCAGGCCATTGTTTAACGTAAATTATTTGCATAATTTTATTTTGATCATTTATGAAAGAGCATACTCTTTAAACTGGAAATGCTTGAATTGAATAATCCAAGCATTTCCTGTTTTCTTAACCTAAGTAGCAGTAAAATGCAATGAAAGTTATTTATCATTACCGTTTTTGCCGGGCTACTACTTTTTTTGTCGTCATTGCACTCGTCACTGCCTTCTGCTTCTGATCCCCAAAACCAATCTAGTTCATTTTCCTGACTGTAATATACATCGTAAGTTGGTAATATAATAGGGTAAGATTGATTTTCACGATTGTATGAAGAATCATCGCTGGTTTGCTGATAATAATTTGTAGAATTCTCCTTATCATTGTCTGCTTGATAGTCATATTCCACTTGGAAACTTGTCGAATTTTCTTTATTGAGGTTTTCGTGATGATCTTGCCGCAGTTGAGATGTGACATAATCTTTTTCTTTGATATCTCCTGCATGATCGAGCTCCAACTGGTAACTAGTAAGATTTTCCTTGTTAATCTCTGCTTGATGGTCACGCTGTGCTTGATAACTTGTAGAAATTTCTTCATTAGCATCTACTTGGTGGTCATGCTCCAGCTGATTGTAGTCAGTAGAATTTTCTTCATTAACGTCAACT
>UYYF01000396.1:0-16986 GCA_900618365.1 Thelazia callipaeda
AGTTTTATTTTTTATGATTCTACAAAATGTAAGAGCATCATCTCATCTCACTACTTGTAAACCTTAAAAGGAATCTGATTGCTAAGCATCAATTAAACTGAAATTTGAACGCACAACAATTCTACAAATATTCGACATAAAATATTTTCGAATAATTAAAAAGCCTTTTGAATTGGTTACAAAATGCAATTTAAAAAATTTAAATTATTAGCTCTCTGAATCCAAAAGCTACGTTTATTTCGTCAAATCAAAGTTTTTAATGTATAATTCAAAATTTAAAGTTAATTTAATTTTTGTTTCCCAGTCTAGCAAGTCCTTAATACCTTACTCTTGGAAGAGAAAGAAAAAGCTCTAAAGTTTTATTTTTAATTTCTAAAATAAATACTCGTAGATAATTTAGAAAACTTGCCTGGAGATAATTATTTGTTGATATATTAATATACAAATTATAGAAAACATTTTGGTAGAATAATTCATTTGTATGCAGCAGAACGAATACAAGTCTACGTCGAAAATGACGTTTGCTATATTAAAATTTTTGATCATAACTTTAAACAAGTAAGGTTTATTAATGTAATTTATTACTTACTTTACCTTAATGTTAACAAATTTATTATTTAACCTTCTAGTGCCAGTTTATGCTTAATTCTATTTTAATTTCTTTTGCGAACTTGTCAATTTTATCTTCAGACAAATTTACGAGTTAAAGGGTCAAAAGAAGCTCGTCTTTGGGCAGCGAAAGTATTCATGTAGGTCGTTAAATTGTATCTATGTTTATTTGCTTATTTATTTATTTAATTATTTATTTGTTTAAATATCTACCTGTGTAAAAAATTACAATGAAAGTGATCATTTTAAGCATTTCACCTGAAACTGCTCAGAAAATTTTTGATAATAAACTAATTTTTAGGTACGAAATTTCACCTGATGACTGTAGAGAGTAAGTTAAATATTCATTAAAATTTTGAGATGTTATTAATCCTTACTTATTTCTTGAAGTGTTTTTAATTTTTTAAATTAAGTTATGATATTTAATGTATAATATATTTGATCAGAAAATTGAAAATGGAATGGCCAGTTGAGTGCCCACTAAAAATTCTCGACTCAAAAGTTTCTACATCGAGTATTTATGAGACTGATATACCAGACAAAATGACCAATGAAATAGAAGAAACTTCTAATTTTGGTCATTCTTCAGCCAAAGTTTGTAATTGTCAAAAAATTATTGCATGACTTTATTAATTTTTGAAAATTTAAATTTTATTGCTTTTCAATTGAAATTTCAAATAATTTCGAAGCGAAAATACTATCAAAAATTAAAAAGATATGTTTATTTACAACTAGTTGAATATTGCAAAGTACTTTGTTATTTATAAATGTTTTTAATTAACTCAATTAAAAACTTTGTTGTCCTGTAAATATACAATAAATCATTTAAAAATTTTAATTAATATTTTTAAAATTTTAATTATTATTCGAATATTTTGCAGAAAGAAATTATACGGATTATGTCATTTATGAGTGAATATTTTTCGAATGATTGTTAAAATCAACCAATAATTACCAAGTCATCATGAATTTTAGAATTATATTCATTTAAACGATGCGCTACCAAAAAAATCACCTACATTGAATACAGCTCGTGAATCTGATTCTAAATTAATTGGTACCGATGATTTTTGGGACGACAATGATTGCACGGTTATACTTTATTCACAACTATTTTATTTTTTATAGATAATAGTTGCAAAATTTTATTTTAATTGATTATCTAAAAAAGTTTGCTTGAAATATTCATAGAAATTTGCATATAATAACTATTATATACTTTTTATTGCCGTATATATACAATGTATTTTTAGATCTATGAAAGATTCATAAATGATCAGGGTGAAACACAATATTTGTTAAAGCGTTCACAATCGGCGTTGGATTTAACGGCTACTCCCGAGATATCTACTGCTTTGGTTATTACTTCATTTATTTAATATATTAAAATATGGCAAATTGTGATTCATAACTTGAATATTCTAATTATTTGAATAAAACTTGAATATTTTAATAACATAATTCAGTTGAATATAACTTGAATATTTTCATAACATCATTCATAACTTGAATACTTAAATTATTATACAGAAGTTTAAGTGAAAATTGATGATTTATTTTTAACAATTACTTTTAATATTTCAGATTAATTAGCATTTTTTTATTTTGTAATTTCTTCATTTTTAATAAATATTCTACAATTTTGCGTTTTTAGGAATGAAAATTTGAGTTTTTAAAGAAATCATTACAGACAGCAAATAAATCCTTAAGTTTGGATCGACTCAACAGGCTGTTATTCTCACGTCGAGATCAGTTTCGGAAGCAATTGCAAAGTTTAATTGAAAGTCGATTCTACGAAAGTTTAACAGATTGCTCGATTAATAGCCAGTCGAGAACAAGCATGCAAGATTTGCGCACGAAAGCAGGCATGCTTAGAATGTCGCAAATATATGTATGAATTTAATTTTGAATTTTGTTTTTGTATATTATCTCTTGTTTTCTTTATCGAAAATAAAGATATCTTTATTTAACCTTTTAAAATTTCATTTTTATTTTTGATCGCTCATTATAATTTTGCGAAAATGTATAAACAAATTATTCAATTTTGCTATTACTTTTATTTTTTTGATTAATATTTTTTGGTGTTTTAAAGTTGTAGAAAAATTGCCTGACAATAGTTGAAATTTTTATTCACTTAAATATTATAAAAAGAGAACTAAGATTAAATGAATTAATTACATTCAGCAATTTTATATTGTAAACATTTTATTATAGTCAAAATTCAATGCAGAAAATGCGTAATTATCTGTGACACGAAAGGTTAATTATTCTGAAAAGAATAACGTATTCAAGCAAATGTTGATTCTGTGTTGTAGAAATTCTTTTACTAATGCTTCAGATTCCTTGTAAAGAAAGTGGTAGATATTATCATCAACAAAATCTACCACAGGGAAAGCCACCAACATCACTATCTACTGATATTTTCACCGATAAATCAACAAAAATATCACAGTTTAGTAATGAAGATCAGGCGCAATTTTTTTACCATTTTTGATCATTTTGTAACAATATAATATTCTATGTCACATTTACTGTATTACAGAATATTCACAAATAAATAATAAATTATTTTTGCAATATTTATTCACTTTTGCACTTACATCCTTTTAACGAAAATTGTCCATAATTTCAAATTGATCATTAAAAATTATTTAAAATATAATATTAATATTCATTAAAAGCTGATTAAATAACAAGTTTTAATATTTAATTAGCATTTTAGTTTGTTTTAATCTCATTTGTGTCCGCAATCGTTGAACATCTTATGCAAAATACAATTATTTTGAGATGCTAATTTTTTGAATTGCTTCACTAAGCATTACTCTCTGTTTTTGTGCAAAAAATTATCAAAAATGAATATTATTAAATTTTGTACTGTTTTTTAATTTGAAATTAATCATATTTGCATTCGTGTTGTGAAGATATAAAATTTATTCTGTTTTATGCTTTAAGGAAAAGTTTTTGTTTGATATTTCATGAAATACTCATCTTAGATATACTTATCAATATGGTTTTTATTACTTTATGATAATACTTCACTGTTCATAATCACGAATAATTCAATTAGTGACACTGTTCAAAAATCAGTACAATAATTTAGATCTAAAATTTGTACTGTCCTAGAATTCCGAATAATAACTTTACTGCAAAGTTTTTAAGTTTGAAATAAAGATTGAAAGTAAAAGTTGATTAATTATTAGTGTAGGATAAAATATTTATGCATATATTATGAATCAGTCATTTTATTTCCACAAAAAAAGTTTTACTGACTTAAAAATTTGTAATTTATAAAGCGATAATTTTAGGTAAAAAACACATAAATTTTTTGGAGTTTAAAAAATTAATAAACAATAATGTCAATAATAGACACAGAAATTAAGTTCAATTAATTAATTTGCTGTAAGCAAAATAAATTTAATTTAAGATAAAGTTAGCATTAGCACAAAAGTTTCTGCGTGTTTTTTTCTTCGTAGGTTTAGCAAAAAGTAGCAAATTATATCTTCCAGTATTAATTCTTATTTCGATTAAGCAGTTATTCAGTATTCAGTTCGAAATTTACGATATAATATTAGAGCAATTATTTATTTACATTTTATTATCAAAAAATATACAAAGTTTTTGTCAGAAAATAAGCTATGGGTCAAAATAAAAAATAATCTATGTCCATTGAAGGGATTAGTGAAATTTGACTAAGAAATGTAATTTGAAATAAATATGATTTTCTTTGCTTAAATTAACAAAATTAATTTTTTAATGTTAAAAAAGTGCAATTGATCTTTATATTCTTAATCAAGATAAAATAATGAAAAAGTAATTATTGGTGTAGCTTAAATTAATAACTTAAACTTTATTCAACTTGCATTAGTTGTGTTGTGCTAATAATAAAATTTTGAAGAGCTACTTCATCATTAATAATCATGATAAAAGTAATACTGTTAATGATGACAATATTAGTAATGATAAGAATGATAACAATCAAGCATTCCAACCACCAAATGGATCACAATACGGTAATAAATCACGAATTGTGCAACCAAATTTGCAGCAATAATCCATCATTTCAGTCATTGTAAGTGGACGGTAAAGAAGTTCACGTTTCAACCTTTGTTTTCCAACTGTTAATTAAATTATTTTAATTAGAATTTATAAAAAGAAAAATAATTCAATTTTGATAATTTATTCTAAATGTTTACTACTTATTTTATTTACATAATTTTTGTATAATTATCGATCATAATATTAGCATTCAAAGGAGAAAAAAATTGTAATTAAAAAAGCTAAACAATAAAAATAAAATTAAAATGTTTTCAACCTCTTATGGGCAAAGATCGTTTTTTCTTGATTCCACAAGCTAACTGCCAAGCAGTGTTAAAAGATTCACCACCTGAAGGACATAACTGCATGATTCCATCATTGCCTTCAGAACAACCTCCTTGCAAGATTAGGTGGCATATTATGAGTAATGTTAAATAATAAATAAATAATACTCCAAAATGCTTGTCTTTCATTATCTGCAATTGCTTAATATTTTAATTTTAAATTAATTACTAAAAGAAATTAACAGCTTTTATTTTGATTATTATGAATTAAAATAATGCATTAAATATACTAATGATTTCTAATTCGAAAATCATTTAAACTCTTAAATGGCTTTAATATAATTAGTATCATTTAATAGCTGAATTGTTCAATATTTTCAGTTTGATCAAACTATAATTCAATTAATTTTCTTGCATAAATAACTCAGTAAACTTTACACACAGAAATTTTTTTGCTTACTTTAAAATCACAGAAAAAAATAGAAAATAAATAAATCATTTAAAAAAATTCATATCATTAAAAAAATCAAACAATGTCCAAAAAGTTATCAAAATTGTATTAAATTTAAAAAATACAAAACTCGTTATTCTTTATTTGAATAAAGGCACAGTACCATAGTTTTTGTAAATTTTAAATTATACAAATATTTAATACTGTTGCTTTTTTTCACAAAAATCGTTTTGCTATAGTTTATTATAATAAACAATAATTAATTGTAAAGACAGTAAGCAAGTTAATTTTACTGAAATATTCAGATAATGAAGTAAAGTATATTTTATGATAAAAAGGACTAAATATGTTTGTCTGCATTTTTAGCTATATTTTTTAGCTTAAAAACAAGACTGTAAATTAGTAATTAATTAAAATTTCGATATATGGGTTAGGCATGTTTAGTCAATATATTATTTATTAAAATTATTTACAAAAATTATATATTTAATTAATATTGCACTTTCTTTCTCAATATTTTGCATAGCACAGATAATAACATAACTTTTATCAAATATAAAAGTAGAAATAACTTATTATCTTATCTGTTACTATACTACCTTAATTAAAATCGAGATTTTCAACACAACTCATAAACAAGCAAGTAGTGAATGGAAAATTGTAGGTAATCTCTTTGTTGCAGGTCATTTGCTAATTAATTATTATCAGGTCAGTAAGTAAAACTTAAGTTAGTTATTACTTCAGTAATAAATAATTTGAGTTTTACTTTATAAAAATATTTTATGCCTTAAATATGAATATGATAACAAAGCAATAAATTCATACTCTATTACTGATATCTTCATATTTGATTATAAATATTATTACTATTAAGTTTTTTTAAAACTATAATTAAACTTTACTGATAATAAATATGCATTTTTAATGAAAAAAAATATAGAGGAATAAAGGTATAAAAATTATAAATATCAAAATTTTTTGTAAATATCAAATTAGCTAATAATAAAATAATTTACTTACATGCATGTTACTTTTATCCTTTTAGAATCCTTTTTCGCAGTTAATAATTAGTGATTTTCAAAAATATTCATTCAAAATGTAAAAAAAGTAATTTAAATATTAGTTTTATACTGCTTACAAATACAAATCCATTTCTCAGCATTATTATTGAAACGTATTTTGACATATTTTGTATAAGTACTCAAAAATTATTTTTACAGTTATTTTACTTATTACTTCAAAATAGTTTGGAATATACTTTTATAAAAATATTTATACAATTATTTACTACTTCAGAAAAAGTCTAATATATATAATAAATTGAGGTTATTTATTACTTCAGTAATACAGTTATTTATTATCTCAGTAAAAGTTAGGGATATATTTTTATGAAATTATTTATCCATTTATTTTGTTTATTATTAAAAAATTAAGTATATATTTAATTACTCAACAAATTAAGTATATATTTAATTATAGAATTAAAAACAGTTGTGAGTTGAAAACAGACAAATAACGTAATAATAAATTTTATCCCTTCCTCGCCATCATTCCATTTAAACTAAACAGTCATTTCTCACAAACGGATATTTTTATGAATATCGTTATTTTCAGTTTTCACACATTTCTACTCCTTCTGACAAAAAAATAGCATAATTATTACGGATGAATTAGTGTAAGTATCTATATTATATGCAAATATATAATGAAATATACTTATTTATTAATTAATATTCATTTCTACACGTACATATATACGCAGTAAAACCCATAAGTATATACGTATAAGTAAGTATTATGCACTTACTTAGAATGAGAATTTTCTTTATTCTTCAATTTAATTGTATCATTTCAAATGGCATTTAAATTGTCACTCATATTTACTGAAGATGTTTGATACTTAATATAATTTGTTTTTATAAAAGCTTTCAAAAAAATAAAAGTAAAAAAAAATGCAAAACTTTTAGAACGTATAGAATTTTGATAAATTTGAAAGTAGCAAAGATATATTTGCCAATAAGTATTAGTAGTATTCATCTCAAATTGATTGATCAAAATTTTGATCAAATATGAAAATAAATTATTGAAAAAAAACTTTCTGTTTTCATCAATTTTGTCAAATTTAAGCAGCGAGCTTTTCATGGATTTAATCAGTTTTGAGCTTCAAAATTTACATTTCCAAATTTATAACTTTGTGTTTTTTTATGCTTTTATATTTTGCTGAAAACTTTAAATTGTGCTTAGGCAAAAAATTAAAAAAAAAGCTTTAATCCGATAGGAAATCTTTTTTATTCACTTTAGATTTTTGCACAAAATTATTTTTATATTAAAAAAATTAGAAAAAAAAGAAAATTTATAAAAAGTATAAACTTGTTGATGTATAATATTTGGGAATTAAAGCGATACTTGATCTCTTTAATAATTCAAATCATTAATGTATTTTTTAAATTTATGCTTCATGAGCTGATAATTAGTACTGAATATATCTGATGTTAAATACTCAGAAGCATTTCATATTATAAGCTCATTTAATAATAAAGAAACATTCAGTTAATTGTGCTAGAGATAATACATCACTAAATAAAAATTTACTTGATGGACTTATCTGAAGGAAAACTTCAGTTTTAGTTCAGTTTATCGACTTATTACAGTATCTTTGATCAGTTTTTGAACTGTTTTGTTGTAAATTTGAATAAATACAAGAAAATCTTTTTAATAAAGGTGATATTGTGTAAAATTTGGGATAAAATGATTAAATCGCTTTTAATTTGTTCTGTCAAAGAAAGAAACATTATTTAAAATTGTTGCAAAAATAAATATTTATTTTAAAAGTTTATTAAATTATTACCATTGCTTTCTATTGATAACAAATATGTTTGAATAATTTTTTTTACAGTAAATTCAAAAAGACTTCACATTTCTGAGGGAACGGAACTTTTTGTAGTCACAAGTGAAAAATTTTTTAAATTTTTTCTAAAGTTTAAATTTAAGCTAAACTATTAATCTAATACAAAATTATTTTTAAATAATGCATATGTTTTCTTGAGTTTCGAAAATAAAAATCATTTCAAAACTGTTTTATTTTTAAATTTTCTCTTTTATTTTTATTTTTTTGAGTGAATTTAAAGTAATAAATTATAAATGATTATAATAAGTGCTAACACTTTTGAAAAATCAAATCTTGCATTGAATTAAGGGCTAATTCTGAACTAAAAGATCTTAATTTAGATCTCAGATAAGCAACAAAGCATAAAATATTGCTGATATAATAACTGAAGATAAGGAAGACGAATTGTGGCAAAATTTTATTAGTTGTTTCTGAAAAAACTACTTTTTATTTTTACTTACAAAAATTTTTATTTGAAAACTAATTGAGCCTTAAAAAAGAATCAAAATAATTGGAAACTAAAGAATTAAATTTGAAATCAAAAGCTAAGGTCCTTTCTTGCTGATAAGTATTGTTTTATATTGAATTTACTGTTAAAAATTTTATTTCAATATCATTTAAATACTATTTGATATTTTGCACAACGATGAAGTTTAAAAAAATAAAAATATAGAGTAAAATAAGTAAAAAATTTTTAACATCATAAATTTTGATATTGGTTTTTAGTACAGTATTTTTTCGCTTCTGTATTTAAGTAATACATTTCTGATTTTTATACACTTTTTAATCTGTTAATTATTGGAGTGAATAAAGTTTGATCTTTTTAGTTTTTAATAATTAATAAATATGTGTTTAGAATGAAAGTAAAACTGCATTATACCACGATAACTTAATCCAAGTTTGTATCTTTTAATACTAATAATTTAACTCTTTTAATGACCATAGTTGACTGACCAATTTTGTGAAATCGAAACTTTAACTTTATAATGAGCTAAATTATTGCTTGTACTCTATGACCTCTATTTTTATTAGCCAATTTTAAAAACTTTTGACTTCATTATTCCATATATATGTATACTAATAATTTGTTCATATTTTGTAATTATTATTTTTCATGTTTTATAATTATTTTTGCAAAATTAACAATTTTTGTATTCCGTAAAATCTTTCACACTTTACTAGATTATTATTTTGACTTGTTATAGCTCATAATCAACTTTTTTGAGTTCTTATTCAATTTTTATAAAATATTATTAACTGAGTTATTTTTTCTTGATTTTTAAATTAGTCACACCAGAACTTATTTAAACTATGCTGCAGATTCATTAGTAATATTTTTTGCGCAGTTTTTCCAGTGTACATCAAACTATATTATTTTTTTTCTAATGAATATGAATTTAGGTATTTTTTGTTGGATACGATAGTAGTATTTGAATTTCATTCCATAACTTTTTTTGAGTATGCTAAGCATCAATGTGAACATGTCTGGTAAAGTTGAAGCACTAGGATGAAATTAAAAGAAATTATTGAATCTGATTTGCTATCCAAAATTTCTTTTCGATTCAATGCAATAAAGTAATTTGTAATGGCAGATAATGATGAATCCAAAAATATTGATAATTATTCTGAATCAAACAAGTTCTTTCACTTATTTCTGTACTGATTTTCAAACACAATCAAAACATCTGCATTCAGTCGCACTTGGAATCTTGATTATTCGATTGCCATCTTCACATGTCACTGTTACTCTTACCTGAAATTAAGTGCTAATTTAATTTCAAATATATTCTTTAGTTTATATTTCATATTTTATTATTATTCATCACAGAAAGTAATAAAAATTAAATAATGCAAAAGGAATTTTATTTTTTCTGCTTACATTTAATTGTTTTCTGGTATTTCATTTAAATACTTTTATGACAGTTTGGTTTTAATTTGAATAATCATACAATTTCTTTCATATTTTTGTGATATAAGCATTTTGGTACTACATATGAGACTTTTAAACTTTAAATTTAAATTGTATAATTAAAGATGAAAAGTTTTCATCTTCAAGCTTGGATAAGCTTTATAATTAAAATAAAATTTTGCTTGTGGGATGAAAAAATTAGAGCACAAAATATAATCTATGGTTTATAAACGTTGATTCAAAGAAATATTTATATTTAAGTGTAATTAAGGTATTCACAAACTTATAGATATTTGAATATATTAGAACTTAACAAATTTTTTCTTTTTTGTCCAAATTTATCAAATTCAACCAAAAAATTACAAATTATTGCAGTTAATTGTAACTTAAATAAAGAATTATGTATTAATACTAGAATTAATGATTTAAATTTGTCTTATTCAATAATATGCAAAATTGTATTTAATTTCTATTTTTCAACATTGAACTCAGCGAAATTGACTTAATAAAAAGTTAAAAAGTTAATAATTTCTATCAAAACAATGATACTTTTGAGGTACAACAATGCTTAGTCTTGTTTGAAATAAAGAAATACTTTTAAAAGATTTAACTTTTCATCAATAAATTTGAAAAAGTATAACAAACCCATTCATTATCAACCATTCGACAGCATCTTCCATGTACCGTAATCGAACTTTCTACGGGGTTTACAAATGAAAACGACATACAGTAACCGGAACACATATTGACATTCACCGCAACAAGGTCACATCCTGGTTCATCTATTACGTACTGTGTACCTAAATTCATAATATTTTAGTACAACGATACTTATAATATTGATAGCAATACTTACTTGTTGTTGAAACAAAGAAAAATATGAAAAAGTTGAAAAAGTAGTTTGAAATTTTTATCATATCTAAAGCAAATTATCAAAACTATAAAATTCTAATAGCAATTCCGACTAAAAAACAACTGAAAATAATAAATTTTACGTTTTTCGAATGATATGATAAAATTTTTAAATAAAGTTATAAATTTATGAAAACTACGATTATTATAAATTTACAAAAATTACTATACAGTTTTATTTCACTGTATTGTACTGTGCTTATTAATTCAAATAACAGTTACCTCAAATGAGCTGACTTTTATTTCACTTTTCAATTTAAAATCAGTACTTATTTTACCTTAGCGTATATTCAAACTTACTTAGCCTTAGATCAAATTTACTTAAGCCCAATTCTATTCTGACGATTTTATTTGTAAAGATTTTTATAGCAGTGATGATTAACATAATTATTTTCAGTAAATAACTTGTTATTGCATTAAAAACAATATTTAAATGCTGCTAATTTTGCTAGATAAAATAATAAGGCAAAAAGTGAACCATGCTTGTGACAACCGGATTTAATCACTGCTGAATAAGTTGACATTGCTGTTGACATTAGCAATATCGTTATCAGTAGATATCGCTGTTTCAATATCAATGGAAATGAATTTGAATTATAAATGTGATGTGGAACTGTTTGTCTGGATACTTCCGGTGTCGATATTGAGCCTGAGGTCGAAGCAACTTCCGTTTTCTGCATGAATCATGCGGTTTAAAGGTCAACTTCTTGCAGTGTAATGAGAAGATTTGATCAAGCTGAGCAAGCAAGTTTTGAACTAAAACTTTTATCGTTGAAATTTCAAAAATTTTTCTCAAAAAAATTTACTTTTCAGAATTTGCAAAAATGATTTACGTGGAGAAAAACGATTTGCTAAAGATTAAAAAATGATAAATATCTTCAAAATTATTTTTTCCACATCATAATTGTCAATTACGAACTGAATTGTAACAACTAACTTACTTAATAATCAATTAAATTTTTTGCATGCAAAAATAAGCAACTATTACACATACATAAATATAATAATAGATTAACCTCCAAAATAATAGATACAAATCAGAATTTAATTAAGTTAAAATTGATATAAAACTGTATTTATTTCAGATAGTAAAAATAAATTTGATCCAAGTTTCAATCATTATTGATTTAGTTGATTTTAATATTGTTATTATGAACTATTTTTTGCTTTCTTATGAAAATAAATTAAATAAAGTAAATACATTTAAAATAAAGCATTTATCTTCTAACTTTCAAAATTTTTTTCATCATTTAAGCTTAGTGATGACCTAAAGTTCAAATTTTGCTAAACAATCAAATTTATGTGATTTCATCAAAGTCTTCAAAAATTTATAACTGTTATTAGTGTTGAATTTGTTTCGAATGTGAGATTTTTCAAAATTGTTTATAAGATTGATTAAATTTTACTTAAATTACTTAAAATTTAATACTTTAAACTTTTATGTTTTTGCATTTTATAAATGATTTCAAAGAGAAGTAAAATTCTTAATCATTTGATTCAATTACAAATTTAATTTCATTGTCAAAAAAATTACAAAAATTATTTATAATTAAACTGATCTTATTTATTTTGCTTGTGAATTGACCAATTTTCATTTTTAGAGTTTAAGAAAAATTTTAAGTAAATATTAATTTCCTACTAGAGTACGATCTACGTTACGTGAAAAGCTATTTTAGCAACCTAAAAAATTGATATGTGTTTTTTCAACAGATTATGATAATTCAAAATATTTAAATAACCCGAAATAAAAATTACATCCGAAATAAAGTAAAACTGATCAGCAAAAATCAAAAAATCTTTTGATAAATTTGTTTGAATGTATAATAAAAAGTTTACATTTAGTGATAATGCGCAAAAATTTATCATCAAAATTAAAAATTCCTTAATATAATAATCTTTTATAATATTTATCAACATACTTAACTTAATCGATTAATTTGATGATTTATTTTGTATTATAAAATAATTGTGCCTCCAATAATAATTTATCATTGTTTACTGTACTTTTACAACATAAACATCTGTGAGTAACCGTCAAAACTGTATAAAAGCTAACTTTTGGTACTATTTTCTCATTTGTGACCTGTAAAGGATTATCGTAATTACAATAAAAATAACTTACCTTAATTAAAGTCTATCTTTGAATTGTTTTGGAAAGTTTTAGCTTACTTTTGTTATCTAAGATGTAATTTTCATGCAAAATTGAATTTAGTAGAATGCTTGAAATCAGATTTTTTCCACCCGATTAAAAATTGTGAGGGAATATTTAGAATTTAATCTACCTAAAATGGTATAAAATTATAAGTATATTAAAATGCCACTTGCTATAATGTAAAAATGGTTTTAAAATTTGTACTGCTTTTTTAAGTTACAATTTTATTTTGAAAACAAAACTGAGTTGATACTTAATTAATCAGTATAGTATTTTAGAAGATAAGACAAAGCTATTATATAAATTCAAAATTATTTCTTGATCGAATTACAGAGTATTTAATTAATTTTGTTATGGTAAGCTTAATTTTAAGTAACTTAAAGTGAAATGTAATGAGTAAATTTCTCGTAATTATAATTTTGTGAGTTGAAAATTTGAATAAAGATCACAATGGTATGCAATTTGCTTTAAGGATAATGATGATAGCGTAGATGTCTATGACAAGTACCACATTAAGTATCAAGTATAATTGACTTAGTAAATAAAAATCCTTCTTTGTAGAATAATTTGAGAGTAGTAATTCAATTTTATGCATTTATATTCATTACTGGAAATAATGCAAAACTCATTTGCATAATTGAAATTATCACAAATTATAGTTATAAAATTAATATTTTTTTAAATAAAAAACGTTATAATGTTGAGATATTTGCAAAATATAAATATAAAACTAATAATTTGATGTTAATCAATGTATTTATTTTTAATCTATGGGAATAATTTTATCTTAAATTTAAATTTAATAAATAAATCTGTTGATTACTGTAGTGGATATTCATATGGAGAATTATAATAATTATTTTTATTGCTCATTATTCCTCCACAATATTTGCTTTTTTTTCTCTTTGATTTTAATAAAACATTGCTTTCAAAGATTGTCTTAAAAAATTCAACTTCTAAACAAAAAATTATGTTTTTTAAAATTTCGATTAAAAGCATAATTAAATTTATTCCCATTAATTATATTAACACGGCACTGATAATCGTCCCCAGAACAGTAATGACAGTACTAATTATTTCTACTAATTAATTAGTTATTGTTTACTAATTAATAATATTACCCATTACTTTTGTCATTAATGTTGAAATATAAATTACAATAATATTTTATAAGTTTAATTGAGCAAAATAAAATAATGCAAAACTTTTATTAAACTTAACACTTATGAATAAAATAGTTGCACAAAATGAAAGCAATACACGCAATGCTAAATATTTTGAATGCAACATATCAAATAATTTTGGCATTTATTTTTTACTCATAATTTTAGAATTAAAAAAATAAGTGTTCCAAATTGCAAAAATTATAATAAAAACTATAATAAATAAATTACAACAATAAAAACTATAAAACCTTATTATTATAAAAAAATTATTATAATGAAAACCATAAAACTAAGAACTATAATATTGTAGAGTAACCAATAAATAAATTACAAAGTAAAAGTAAGAACAAACTGCTAACAAAATAAGTTTGTAAAAGATTTTCTAAAGATTTGAAAATAAGAAAGAAATTAATTGAATCTTATTTAATGACTTTGAATGCTTGCAAGGATTCAAATTCGTTACTTCAAGAAATGGCATAAATTGAGGAATTTATATTTGGAATACAATTATTATTATTTAAAGAATTAGCCTTAAAAAAGTTGAAAAAAAAAGAAGAAATCATTGCAAAAACTGTTACAAACAGGATTCAGAGATCCAGTTTTGTATACTTTTTTACAACGATTTTCATATTTGACAGAATGATTATTCATTTACACAAGTCATTATTCCATTCTCGTTTAAAAATGCAAATGCCTTACTTTATACACGCACATCAAGATGGAATACACGCATGGAATGTGACAACCCATAATTGTTTTCACCCATTTTACATAAAATTCTATTGACTTTTGGCTTTTACAATGCAAATTATAAATTTCATCTTGAAAATTGCATTGTATTTAACTAAATAAATAATATAAATAAATAATAATTTTTAATAAATTAACAAAAAAAATAAGACGAAAGCGACTTTTAAGGCATTGAAAGTAAAACATAACATCAAGTTGACGTAACGTACGTTAATAAAAGTATCTTAGAAACGTTAATAAAAGTAACTTACGTTAATAATAATAATAACAATAATAATGTTTTAAAAATTGAAACATAGTTATGATCCAATTTTAAAATTACTTTTTTAGCCTTTAAAATTAAAAATGCAAGAAGTAAAATTTTTTTGCTACTGTCATGTACTGTATGAAATTTTTAAATAATATTTATTACGCAAATAAAAATAAGTAGTAATTTAAATTTAAACAAATAGCATTAATTCTTGTAAATTTTTAATTAAATGATTCTCTTATAAACATTTTTTAGTGATTAAATTGAGTGCGAAAGATATGATAATATTTTTTGACAGCATTTTTGAACAAATTGAAATTTTTAATTGTTTTTTACTTTCATTAATATTAAAAGATACTTTGCTCGGTTTCAAATTTTTATATTTGACCTCTATAAGCTATAAATTCCTTTAATTATTTGTGCATTTTTGTCTTCATTGACCTCATTATATTTTAAAAAGGCAAAATTAAAATTACAAGTAAACTTTGTTTAGTCATTCATTTGAATATTCCTTTAAAAACATAATATTTTACTTTTAATATTACAAAACTTATTTGGCTAGATGTAAATTTGAAATGCATACTTATAAACTGTTAAAAAAAGTTACAGTTTGACAGTTTTTAAGCGTAGATAAACGGTATTACTAACTACTGAGATACGAGAAATACTATTCCCATTAAAAATTTGAGGGTATATTTAATTAATAAACAAAATGAATAACTCAAAAACAGCAATTAAAGTAACTTAAAATAATTTACTGTTTAAAATAAACTTGTATTGATTAATATTGAAGTGTAACTGTGATACTGTATTTTTAACTTACTCTGAAGATTATTCTAAGATTTAATCAGAATATTTTTATTCAGTTATACTTGGAATACAGTAGTGGATAAGAATTAGATATAAATGAAGAAGAAAGTAAAATTGTGTAAAAATGACTAATCTTAAACAATTTCAAATTTTATACACAATTGAATGATACTGAAAATGCATTTACGTCATTTCCACGAATGATAAAAAATAGGAAAAAAATGACTAATTTTGGTAATTTGATACTAATTTAAGACATTTGACAAGAATTAACCAAATAGCAAACATGAAGGCCAGAAAGCAAATTCCTTCCGAATCATTTAATGACTTCTTCAAACTTCGCTTTTTATGGCTTCCGTTTTCGATTACTTTCTATTATTTTTTCTATTACGGATTATTACGTCACGAAAATAACTTTTTATTGCGTACTTTATAATTTTTTCCTTTTTTAAAATCTTACAAACTCTAATCTAAAGTTTATTATCCGAGCGATTGAAAATTTTGATGTTTTATAATGAATATGACAAGCAAAAGTAATTCAAAATATAATATGTTAAATTTTGAAAGTAAAATCTATTGCTGAAAAGAATCTATTTCAATCAGTTGAGCATTAAAAAAAGTGGATTCACCGGAAGGTAATCTGATAACGCTGAATCAGCTAGGTTGTAGAGATTCAGTTTAATCCGAGTCATTTGGATTAGTTGAGAAAATAGCATCACTTTTAAGCATTTCTTTTTTTAAATGAATGGATGTATATATATATATATATAT
>UYYF01000397.1:0-16983 GCA_900618365.1 Thelazia callipaeda
ATATTCATCAACTTGATGACTTATAGATGTTTCCTGATGGAAAATGCAATTTCCTCTGTGATGAATCCTCCTGCTACAAAAAAAATTTTTCAAGCTCAGCTTTTTGTAAGCTAATCCATTCACCAAAATCTTTGTAATACTTCTAAGAACAATATTTTGTAAAAGCTAACCATACTAACAATTATTATTAAGTGCAATATTTTGTTTAAATAAAAATTGATTTTAAATTCTTTACTAATCAGTCTAAATTTATTTAAATGGCTATATTTTATTCAAATTTTGGCTAATAGAGTAGTAGCAGTTGTTGCGAATATATTTTCGTGTGTTAATTTTGATATGCAATGAATAATGTCTGTCACGTTTGCTAACGTTAAATTTGGCTCAAATTCAAAAATTGCTATAAAACTTTTAAACTTTCCGCTAAGTCTGACCTATACGTCAAGTTGTTTGCAAATCTTTTGTCACTTTTTTTACACTTTATAATTGCAAAGCTTAGCAAAAATAAAGCAGACTTGTTTACACTTTGCTCAAAGTTTTTTATGCAAAAACTAGTCTATTTCAGAAATTTAGACAAAAAATTTGAATTTTATTACACTGTCAATTTTTGTTTTGTAAGGAAAGTTAGACATTTTTTGCTTTTTTTTATTTAAAAGAAAAAATTGAAACTAAAATTTTTGCTAAAATTTGAAAATTTTATTAATACAATTTTTTGATATTATTATCAAACTGAATTTATGGTTGAATATTTAAATATGCAAAATGAATGAAAAATTCTGTAAGTATTATCAAACTAAAATAATTTATAAATTCTTTTATATTCATGAATTTCTTGCTAGTCAATTTTATCAGTGCTAACAAAAATACTATTATATTTATGCAACTCAAAATTTTAATAACCCCAAATTAAAGTTTTTTGACACAGCCAATTTTGAACATACAGCCAAAACTGGTTAATTTCTTGAAAACTTCTTCAAATAAAAAAACTTTTTTTATTTGAAGCTTACAATTCAAAATATTTAGGCTGAATTTTAAATTTATTGGATAAAAAAAGATTCCAAGCAAATTCCGTGCAGTCTGCTTATAGAGAAATCTTTCAAAATCTGAAGTCAATCATCAAATGTTCATCATTGTTAATTTTCATTAGTTATTTATCATTATCGTTATCTATCTATTATTACTTAATAAAACTATTATGCAAATTTTATCGATTGAAAAATTTTTCACTTTTGTCGAGCATTCAACCACTTTGCAAAGTTTAATATTTCATTTAAAAAGAAAATTTAGATAATTTCAAAAATTAATAATGATAAATAACTGTAATGATTGAATGTGCAGTTAAGCAAAGGAATTGTTAAATCGAAGCAAAGCAAAGAACTTAAAATCGAACAAATTGAGCATTTTTTGCGAACTTATCAGTGATTTATTTATTTTCAAAGATAGCCATCAAAGACGCCTTAGCGGCTGTTTGAAATAGTTAAAAGTATAAATTACTGCAGTACACTTAGACTACTCTCTAATACTACTGTAAATTACGGTCACAAATTTAATTAATAAAGTATAGTAGTAATGCAGAAAGTTAAAATTGTCAATTTTTTCTGTTTGTCGGTGATTTTTATAAATTTTTGTGAAAAAAATTTTTTAAATTAGCAATTATTTCGGTTTGCAAAGTATTACTTTAAAAATTTTGAAAGTAATTATTTTTGAAAAAATTGTAACCTTTCAAAATACTTAAAAAAACAAAATGATTTAAAATTTCAAAAAGTGTCAGAGTTGCAATAAATTTTTAGCAGTTTTGTGCTAAACTTTCAAATTTACTAAAATTTTCATCAAAATTTCTTCTTCTGCAAGAAATTTAATTTTTAGTGCTCTGAAATGAATGATTTCATTTTTATTTATAATGGTTTTGTTTAATCCAAAACGTACCCTAATTTTATTGATTTATTTACTTAAAAGGTCAACTTTATGATAAACTTTAAGGTAAAGTTACGTTATCACTTTTTTTAAAACATTTTTTACAGTTATAGTCCATTCATCTAATGAAAAACAAAATTTACTGTGTGAAAGTTTACTTTATACGATAGCAGCAAATTTTTTATTACAGTATGAACTACCCATAACTTGAAAATAACTTTCTTTCATTGTTGTATATATTATCAGATCACAATTAAATATCTTAATATTTTGCTATTAAGATATTTTGAAGTAAAAACAGCTATCATAATCAGTTATCCCGAATCATTATCACACCACAGTGTCAATCTACACTTATTTCCTTAATAATCGCTCGTGTAATTAATCAGTCATAATTTTTAGTGTCAATTAAAATCAAAATTAAATGATAAATAACTAAAAGAGCAAAAAAGAATAATTATTAAAGTTACTTTAATTACTTAATTATTCAATAAGTCGAAAAATACTGAAACAATTTCGTTTGATTATTGAAACAATTTTGTTCAAAATTTTCAAAGTCATCGTCTAATCCAAGCAAATTTACGAGAGATAAAACTTCGTCAGCTGTTGAAACCAAATGCATTTCATCCATCCATCCTTCCATTCATCTATCTATCCAAGCATCCATCTACCTATCCATATACTCAACTATAATATCAGCTTCGTATTTTACTGAACTCAGATTGAGCTTAATCTCATCATCGTCTCGATTTCCTTGAAAATCTTATCAAACTCAGAAGATTTGCCCGGTTCTCCTTTTAAATCATATCTTATCTTATCAGTTCACAATAACTTAATTGCTTTTCTATTAGCACATTCTAATATCAGTTTTAATGTTAGCAATCAAAAAATTCTTAATCTATTTTTTAAATCTTTAGTTTACTTCCTTTTTTTTTCAAATATGTATTTTTCCTCTTCCGAGAAATGCAAAATAGTTGCTTCTTGCATATTTTTTAGCCAACATTTTCATACAAAATTTTCATTAATACTGTTTTTAAACTGTTCTTAATTCTGCTTGCATTGTCGTAACAACTATGCTATTTCTCACAGTACGGCTGACAACGATTATTAATATTTTTAATCTTCTTTGAATACATTTATGCATCTCATTATTATCACCAAGAAATCACTTGACTAACTTTGTTATCACTGTTATCAATTAAATCATCGTTTTATATAAAGTAACTTCAGAAACAGCATTTTATCAATAAAAATTGACATTATCATTAGATAAGTATTACACTACTTTTGTTGCCATAATATTATCATAGCAATAATAATGACAGTCCAGAAAATAGACTTGCAATTATTTATGAATCATAGTTTTATGTTTTCTTCAAACGAAAAGTCAATTTTTCAGGATTTTATGGCAACTCTTCAGCACACTAACTTTACTTTTAAATAAATGGAACACTGTGAGATGATATTCATATTCTGATACTGATTTCATACAACTGTTTAAATTATTTTACTGCTTAACGTCCAATTACACCAGCCATAAATGGAAATATTTGCAATAACTTTCATCAAATTATGGCTTTTTTTTGGAATAAATAATGCATTTGCAAGTAAGAATTTGGAACATTTAATTAAGTCTTTGCTTTCAGGAAAAATTATTTTGATTTGAACAATTAAACTATAATAAAAATGATTAAGAATGCACAAAATTTTATTTTCAATAATATCATTTTGCTATATACTTCAGTTTTTTGCTCCAAAAAGTATGATTCCTAAGTGTGATCAGATGCAATTGACGTTCATATCAATTTCAAATAAATTATAATACACGGATTCATAGTGCAGAATTTAATTTAATAAAAAGAAAATAGTGATTTGATTTTGATCTTCGTCGAGACATTAAAAGTTTTTATTTCTTGGCTTTTATATATATGAAGAAAATGTGGAGGGTAGTTTTTGTTTTCGCTTCATTGATTTTGACCCCGGATCGTATTCCGGTATTTTGGCTGTAATATATCGTAATATATTAATAAGCTAAAATATCTCTGCTTCATATATTACATTAAAAAGAGCAAATAAGTATCTTCTAATGTGCTGCCAAACGATGATAATTATTCTAGCGTTTAAAATCGAGCAGTGATAAAATGATTGCTGACAGAATGAAAACCAATTAAAAAGCAAATTTATTAGCTACTTGTTTCAGAATTAGATACTTTGACTGATATATGCATAGGCCCAATAATAATTACACATTTTTCTGTTAGCAATGGCTATTAATATTTTTTCTTTTGGGATTAGACATGAAAAAATTAACGCTTACTTCAAATAAATTAAAAATGGAAACCAGGAGGGGAAATACTTTTCCTTCTAAAAATATTATTTTAATTATTTTTGATTTTTTTTGATTTTTTCGCTTGCTATTTATGATCTTAATATTATTACTAGTTATTTAATCTAAAAATCATACCTTAATAAGGATAAAATAATAATTATAGTATTTGTAACAGCAATACCATTAGTAATAACAATAGCAATAGTAATGATATTATTTTAATAATAATAATAATAATAATAAATTGCAAAATAGCAAAGAAGTATTTTTTTTCTTCTCATTTTTGCATCCACAGAAAAATGTTGGCCATAAGGGTTTGATTTTGAATTAAATTTCAAATATTGAACAGTAATAACTCATAGGTATACTGTGTGATTTTGAAACGAAATGTGGTTGGATTTTCGAGAGTCCAGCTCGTAAGAATCCACGTGATCCACGTCATAATTTCAAAATTATTGTAGGAAGCCGCAATTCACAACCAAGTGAGGGCAATAATGATTGTTAAATAATTAACAAATCTCAAATACTCAATTGTTTCAGCTACAGTTTTGAAGTTAAACATATTTTTAGTTATTTTATCATAAATACTTGATCAATTTGGACTCTAACTTACATTTGTAGTGATTTAATTTAAAGCGCTAAGAAGCTTTACTTACTATAAATCTAAATACTAACTTGATCTATAAATATGACTTACCTATCAGTGCTTGTTAACTAATAAAATTCATCAAAACATTGCAGCTCATTATGCATATTTTAACTTTACAAAGACACGTGAGGAAGCAGCAATGATTATCAGCCCCTATTATCAACATCTCTCTGCTCAAGTAAGACCAAGTCTTGATCTTCATATCAACTACTCAATTCTTTGAAAAAAACCAACAATGAAAGTTTATCAGTTGATTAAATGTTGATAAAATGTTTGATTTTTAAATGAAACTTTTTTTTTGGAGTTCATTTCTATCGAAAAACCATCAATACTTCAGGAACGCTATGAAGTAGTCATAAATTTGATATCTGTAAAAATATTGTTCAAAAAAAATTATCAAATTTTTATTTTTTCAACATACAATGAAAGTTATCAGTTAATCAAATTTTTTGTTTTCATATTATTTCTTCAACTACAAAATAATGGAAGAAACTAATATATTCGCATGAAGTTATAGTGTGAGTTGCGAATTTTATATCGTCTGTATGGCGATCAAAACGCAGCTTTGATGGTAACGAGCCAACATCGAGCTTTAAGTGATTCAACGATATACGCTGATTCTTATGATTATGACGATGAGACGGAATGGACAAGGCCTACGTTGCATTCCACGTTTAAAGCGCAAAACAATAATGTTGAAACGTTTGTTCTGATTATTAGCTTTGTTCACTAAGCATTTTGTTTAAACCGTCAGTCAAAAATCAAGTAAAAAATCCTGTTATCAAGTTATCAGTAATTAATTATTTGTTATGTTAATTGTTAAAATCATTAGCAAAAAAAAGTAATTATTTAAAAAATAGATCATTGGTTACCATTAAAAGTTAGACAGTCCGAAAAAATCCTTTTTTGTGTTTTTCAAATGTTTTTTGTGATTTTGTTGACTTGTGTAATAACAAAATATAACAAAAAATATTTGATAAAGGTAATTTCTGTTACACAACTTTTGAATAAAAACAATCTCTAATTAAGTATTGCCTGTATTATATATCTTTAAAAAGTAGGTCAAATCAGTTTTACATTCATACCATTATTAGAAGCCATCAAACATTTTGTAAACATACTTATAAGATAGCACTGAATTTATTACGAAGATTTACGATTGGTAAAAAGATTAGCTGTAATTAACTTTTTGATACCAAAAAAAATTCATTTTCAGTTATTAAGTAAAGATAGATTTGATAATTAATTGGCTATTTCATGGGCTACTGTACACAATTTTGCAAAAAAAAAGTCTAAATTCTAAATTGATAAATATTTAATCAACAAATTATTTAAATATAAAGTTAATTTCAGCTGTTATTTAATAGCAGCAAATAAGCATAAAGTTTTTAAAATATTTGATAGATATTTTAAAAATTAGTCTTTGAAATGTTCTCCTTAATCAATCAAGAATTGTTCCAACTTAAAAGATTTTATGTAATTAATGACAAGTATAGATGGAAGGAAGCAAATGTTCATATCGGTCAGATCAGCCATCCTACACGAATCAGGATCGAATGTCATTCCAGGGCAAGTTCTACCAATGGACCATCCAAAGAAAATACAGAATGCTATATTGACGATATTTCAATGATTAAATGTGAAGGTGAAAGTTCAAAGTTCAGCAAAATCCGTTATTTTTTACTAAAAGATATTTTATTAAATGTTTCAAAGTTTTTAAATGTAATATTTGATCGCAAATTTTTATTCACTACAAAAATTATGACTTTTTCAATTTGATTCAAAAGTTTGCATTAAATAGCTTGTTTACAGAAGAGATTTGGTACGAAAATGTTTGTCAGTCTAATAAAACTAAAAAGTATTTGTGTCACAAATATGAACATCGAAAATGCATTGATTATGATCAGATTTGTGATATGAGTGCAGATTGTCCAGGAGCTGAAGATGAGCAAACAAATTTGCATAATTGCAGTACTTTTTAAACTTTGATAATTTAATTATCATAAAAATAATTTTCATATTCTCGTATTGCGGTAAGACATTGAGGTCTTTTAGATTATTTTATAGATAGAAAATATTAATTACATAATAATAATGGCAAATAATGTAAAAAACAGTAGGTTAATCCGCGTAATAATATCAGTACAGCATTTAAAAAATCCAAATTTTAGTTCATTCTTATACTTAAATACACTTTGAAATTGAAACCTCCTAATTAGGAACACTCCTAATTAAGCTAAATATAGGATTTTCAATATCAGTTCATATTTTGTCAAATATTACTAAAGAATAATAATTTTCTATTGCTAAAATAAATTCATTCAAATGCAGATATTTTTATTCAAAGTTTCTAAATTTGCAGCTTCGGTCCCAGTCGGTGCTCGCTGTACATTTGAAGATCTTAGTGAGGCGAAAAGCGGTTGCGCAGGATGGCGACTAGAAACCTATTATGTTCATAATAGCCGGAAGGTTGATAACGATGAGCATCTTTTTCAACTCGTAAATTCTGCTCTCGCAAGCAAAAAGTTCTCCTCAAATCATATTCCACTCAGAGATCACACTTTTTTGCATACGAATGATAGTGGTACGATTGCTTGTAGATTATTTTATTACTGTTTACAATAAAACATTCTTATACATTAGAATGATAACAAATTAATAATTTAAATTTTGCAGAACGAATAATTGTTGAAAATAAAAAGATTTATTTAACATGATATGAATCTATTCGAATCACAAAATATTTGAAAAATATTTAAATTTTTGACTGAATTTAATTATATTTCTTGAATTTCTAAGAACTGATCATTGAAATATGCAAATAAACTTAATGTGCATAAAATTTCGGCAGTTTTCTGCACATTATGTTTATTTGCATATCTCAATGATCATTTTTTCAATTATGAATATTCAGATCCTACTCAATCACATATTCAAATCCTCTTTAATTGATTTAAACATTTGTTTTTTGATTCGTTTATGCATTAGCAACTCTGAATAAAATTAAAACATGCGCAATTTTACCATTTTATTGCTTACAGTAAGTATTATATATAATAACAAGTTAACATAATCTTAACGTAATCAAAATTAATTTGAATAAAAAAATTATTTGTTTTATATATTAGTAATGTCAAAGTCATTTTTAAAATATTTTTTTCTGTGATTTTGTTAACGTTTTCAGGCCATTTTTTATATTTCACTTCGGAGGATAATCAAGAACGATATAGTTTTACAGACACCAAATCTACTTATTTAATATCACCATATTTTCCACCCACGAGCAGTATATTACTAAATTCAGTTTATCCTTTGGCTAGTACCTGCAAAGTATTTATTACATCTTTAATCAATAATAGATTACTTTTGTAAAATTGTATTGATTGATTTAAATAAGTGAAATTTTTTGAAAAATAGAGCATTACTGATTATTAATTAAAAATATTACAAAATTAGTAAACTTGGTAGGTTCGATTTTATTACTGCTCTTATGGAAGCGCTATTTCCACGTTACAATTAACTGTACATTCGACTAGTGATCAACCAGCTAAAATAATTTGGACCCCTCCATCTATTACTTTTGCTGATCAACACCATCACTGCGAATGGATAAAAGTCTCAATTGATCTACCTGAGCAGGTATGATTTATTAGGAATCAATTCTTCTAATCAATAGTGTACTGGTATTTTGCTTGTAATTGAGTTTAATTTTTGAATTAATTTTTTTTCACACTGGATGAACGGAAAGTAAAAATGCATATTACTATGTAATAATAGACTTCGAGTATAAGATTTATTATCATTGTATTGAGTAAAGAATGTTAACAAATAATTTTGGTATTTATGCTATTATAACTTATAATTAGCTGAAAAATTTGAAGTACTAAATACTCGCTTAAGTTTTCTTCTCAAAAATCAAAATTTTCAGAAAAGTGATTATTATTTAAAAATAAGTGTTAGCAAAATATTTGATTCATCAGTCAGTTTTGCAATTGATGATTTTTCAATGTCACCGGACTGCTTCACAACTGGTTTATCTTCTTTAATCTCTTATTAATCAACTTTGTAAAATATGCAAAATTTTTTCACTAACTTTTATAGCAACTAAAATTATTATTTGGTAAAGTTACTGACTAATTTCATCGAAAAATAATAATTTTTTCCGGCTTCGTTAGCATAAACAAAAGCACTGCTATTCACAAATAGATAGTAATGACAAGTAAGAAGATATATATATTTGATTCAGGAGATTCATGGCGTACACACTTTATACCTTACGTGTATAATATAACTAGTTGCGGGCAGTATGGAGCAAGCCAGCCAACTTCGGATTTATGTGAAAGCTATTATAATCAAAGGTAGTAAATTAAAATTTATCACTCAATTTTTAATTATAGAATTTTTTCAATTGTCCTTTTTAGGTCATTTGCTAATATTAATTTTACCTTGAATCTTATATCTTCACATAATTTATAATTTTTTCATGTTTGAATTAATTTTTTCAATTTATATTCATACTTTCAATCTTCAGCATTAGTATTAGTAATGACAAGTACTGAGCTTACAAACATTAACTAGCAAATACAAGGTAATAGTTTATAAATTAGAAAAAAACTGTAAAGTTTTTGACGAAAACCTAACCAAATGAACAAAATTCAGTTTTATACAAGCAAGCAAGTATTTTTGGCTTAGTTAAGAACGAAAATGTATGAATTAAATAGTATTTATAATAGTATTTATTAGTACAGTAATTCAAAGTGTCGGTTATTGTGAAAAATTGTTCAAAAAATTTGATTTCAGTATCAGTAAATTATTAAACTTGTAAATAGTTAATGAACAATAAATTAGAATCCAAAGCTGTCTAAGCTATTTTCAGTACCACAAAAGCAATTTTAAAAAATAGTACTTCAAGCGGGTTTCAAAAATGGATGGCACCCAAAACTGCTGAATACAGGTGTGTATTTTTATATGTCAAATTTAATGCAAATCATCTACGTTCACATCACATTACCAAAATATTTTGCGGTCTTGTTTTGAAATTCAAATTTTCAACTTTTTTAATAGATTTGAGGTATATGGTGCATCTGGTGGACAAATTCCTAGACAGACTGTCAATAATTACGGAGGTCATGTGATTATGATTGTAAATTTGACGATTGCCACAGAATTAGACATCTTAGTTGGACAAATGGGTGAAACTCCTTGCAGTCAACTAAAAGTTTATCCAAATTATTTGGTAATGATTGGAATTTTTGCAAGATCTAATGATACCAATCTTAATATCTTTTTAACTGCTAGCTTTCATGCAAAAATTTTTCAAATCATAACATTCCATGTTGTGATGATTACTGATATCATAATAATTTATCAGAATCAATATTTCTATCAGATATCAGTTTAT
This sequence comes from Thelazia callipaeda, assembly GCA_900618365.1. NCBI lineage: Eukaryota > Metazoa > Nematoda > Chromadorea > Rhabditida > Thelaziidae > Thelazia > Thelazia callipaeda. The sequence continues at coordinate 10,291 of UYYF01000397.1, forward strand.
CATAATAACTATTACTGAATACAGCTGTTTCTCACTAGCTCCCTCTAATTATCATCACTATACTTATCGAAACTTAATGCTGGAAATTCTTACAGAAACCAAATTAAAATATTTTAGAAAAGTCATCAGTATGAAGCACTCAAATATTTATGCAAAAAAAGTGATACATTATGGAATGACGATACAGCTCGCACACACGGAGTAATGTTTCCTGGTACTGGTGGTGGTGGAGCAACAATCATCAAAAATAACGGTAAAATAATGGTTGTAGCCGGTGGTGGAGGTGGCATATTTCCAGAGCAAGTTATTGAACTCGAAAAACCAAATATTGAGTGAAGTTTTGCTTTTTATCTCATTGTATTGATATTATTTTTAAAACTAGTTTTTGACAGAAATTTACTTTTTGTTCTCAAAAATAGTAAATCGATTTTTTAAAATAAAATAAAACTATTTAGGATCACCAGGAAAACCTTTAACTGTAACTGTGATTACTTTATTTTAAACAAATTTAATAAAAATTTCATTTTTGCAAATTCTTGTCTTATGTAAATATCACTGGTTTTTATTTAATGTCAATCCATATTACCTTCTAATAAATTTGATAGAAAATTCCTTTCCTTCTGTTTTTTAGCCATCTCAATCACATATTAACAAAATGATTTACTTTTACTAAAATACTCCCTCAAAACTAGACTTTTCAGCCCAAAAGGAGGAAATCCATTAAAAGGAAACAAAAATCAAAATCTGTCGCACATTTATCCTTTTGTAAGCCAAAAGCCAGATGTCATTTGGATGTCTGGAAATGGTGCATCCTTGTTTCCAACAAAGGTAAATTACTTTGCAAAAGTTGCTTTATTTACTTTGGAATAATAGGTCAAAGGTTATGAGATGCTTGTTAAAAATATTTATTTTCAGAAAAAAGAAGAAAAGTGCGAGAATTGCAATGATATGAGCGGACGACTAACGAACAACTCATCTTCAGGAGGTGTTTGTTCAGCATTGTCAGCTTGGAAAGTGGCAGGTGGATATGGAGGTGGTGGTGCATCTTGTGGACCTGGTGGTGGTGGTGGGGCTGGTTATGAAGGTATATCTTGAAAAGTATACTAAATTTTAAAAATCATGTTTACAATCAAATCACATGTTCCTCTAAAAGTAAACAACCAAAATCCTGAACTTATCTCTACAGTTTCCGTATAAAACTGAATTTTTTTATCGTACAAATGAATGGTTTTCAGGTGGAGAAGGTGGACAAAAATATCATGGAATTGGTGGAAAAAGTTTTGCACTTGACAAAAATGCCATTATTGTGCCAGGTTTGCCTATCTGTACGCATTCCACTTTAATAATGTAGCAAAAAGCTTGTCGAGCTGATTGAACCAATAAAATTTGAGAATAATTTATTATCAGTGTTTTGAATTCAAGCTTAAATTTAATCAAAGATTTTAGAATAAAATAAATTTTTGAGCTTTAAAATTCAGGTATTAATATTGGCAATGGCTATGTGCTTATTTATCCATGCCGGTTGCAATGTTCCGCAAATGCTACCTGTCGATTCCGCTCTAACAATATAAATGATATTTCAATGTTTTGCGCATGTCCAAATGGTCGAGCTGTAGGCGAATTGGAAGATTGTATTTTTGGTTAGAAAATTAGTTTTCTTACTCAAATAAATAAATTTTGTGCTCGAAAGTTTCAAAAAAAAAATTTTAATTTTAAACGATTTGTAATTTTAGTTTTATAGCACACACTGCTAAGATAACACATCATATCTATTTAGTTTACAAGTTCTTTACCAGATTTAAAATCTAAGCTTCAAATTTAAGTTTGTCTTCAATATTAGAACTCATTTAAGCTAAAATTTGAACTACGACAATTACATACGTTTAGAATGTACGTACATAAAAGACTCATTACTGAAAACGTATAAAAAGTGGAGTAAAAAATTAACAAGTTATTTTTCAATTATCATTTAAAATCACAATTTTTTCATCTTTTTATGATTTTCAGAAAATCAAAATTTGACGGACGTACGTCGTAATGAACTTATTTTGGTGGTATTATTATTTCTGTTCGTCTTATGCATCATTGTTTTGCTTGGCGCTTTTGGAACTTTTTGTAAGAATTTTTTAAATTTTACTTCGGTGTTTACTAAATAATTATCATATTTATAGCATTTTAGAGTAATTAAAAACTTTTAAAATTTTTACTCGTTTAAAATTTTTATTCGATTCATTCGTTAACATGTTAAGAATCTATCAAAAAGTTGTAATAAACTATCTCAATTAACTTAAGCAATACTGAAATTAGAAAACATTGAAGGTTTGAATGAAATGTTTAAGAAAAGTTTGTGTTAAAAATTTCACCAAATAGTTTTGATTTTTAAGGTATATATTTTCGAAGAAGACTGGAAAAGACAAAACTAGAAAAAGCCGTATTAAACCGCGAAATTGGATTGTGCGCGCTAGAGCCTACTACACCAGTGAATATTTCTGGAAATCCAATTTATGAATCATTCGGGGTTTGCGCTGAATTGCAGCATATCCCTCGTGCACATGTCAATTTAATTAGGTTGGTATCAGAGTTAAGTATATTTCAAGTTAAATTGTAATTATTTCACGTTTTGAACAAGTCATTTCATATCGAGTAAATTACACTAGATTGTTTTAGACAATTATATCACAAGTTACATAAATTAAAAATCGCACCAACAGAAGCACTTTTTCATGCTTACTCAAAGAATGTAAGAAATTCATCAGAAAATTATACAAGTTTTGGTGGTCAAGAGTGAAAAATTTCTTCAGGCCACTCGGGCAAGGTGCTTTTGGTGAAGTATTTGAGGGAAGCTTGAATTTCGGTAATGAAATAATCCAAGTAGCCGTCAAAACTCTCCCGAAATCAGCATCTAAACAAGCACTTAACGATTTTGAGATGGAAGCGCTTATTATGAGGTTAGATTAACATACAATACTTGAAAATCAATTTCTGTATTCAAAGTGACCAATTGATGTCAATATTTCCATGAGCTAAAACCATTTGTGGCCTTTTGACCTCTATAAAGTTTAATAGCTGTTTTTCAATTAATTAAAAAAGAGCGTAAATTTACTAATTATTTGCTGTTTTAAAACTATTTGCATAAAAATTACTGTAGTCAATGCCCAATGAAGCCAATTTGATTTGCAGTAAATTTCGGCATGAAAATATTTGTGAACTTATGGGAGTTTGCTTTGACATAACACCAAGACTTATTATTTTGGAATTATTATCTGGTGGTGACCTGAAATCATTTTTGCGTGAATGCCGACCTAAAACTGTTTGTTTTTGTTTGGTCATTGAACTATATGATTTGACCTTTGCTATACTTCAATTGACTCTAATTTTACCAAACATATTAACTTCACGGAGTGATTCCGTTGCTCCATTATTAGTTAATTAGGTCAATTATATTGGGAAATATTTTATAATTAGTATAAAACTTGTACCGCTAAGAGTCATTTCAACGATTATTTAGAAAGTAATTGCTCAGCCTTTTTAAGTGAAAATAATCATTATAAAAAAGTAATTCAAGAAATGTGCTTCTCAAAGACACTTTTATATTTTGTCTTGACTAGTTTCTAAATTTTTCAATTTAAGCTGAAAGATCAGAGAATCCAAATGGTTGATTTGCTAAATATGGCTCGAGATGTCGCAAAAGGATGCAAATTTTTAGCTGATAATCGCTTTATCCATCGGGATATCGCTGCTCGTAATTGCTTGCTTACTAAAAAAGATACAGGACGTATTGTAAAAATAGCTGACTTCGGCATGGCTCGAGATATCTACAGGTACTTTTTAGAGAGTTTTTTACGTATGCAACTAATTACTGCTTGTTTATTATAATTTTATCGCTGGCATTACTATTCAAATTACACAGTTTTCAGCACAAATCGCACAATATACCTTATGATTTAAGTGCATAGATTTTACACCTTTACAGTTCAAATTCTCTTAAAATCCTTAAATAATGCCATCAAAAACTGATGTAAAAGATCTTTTCAAATTTTTGCTATTATAAAATTTAATACTTTAATACTTTCATCAAAATTTATATTTTATATATTACTGTACAAACTTTTTACAGTTTTCTTCACAACAAAAAAATTAATTAAAGTGACTAAATTTTCAAAAGTAACTACGTTTCATTTATTTTTTTTCTGCTCTTTTCACACTCGTAACTACTTTTGAAAAAATTGAAGTTTTCAAATAAAATCTCTCTATTTTATTCAGGCAAGATTATTATCGGAAAGGTGGTAGAGCAATGCTACCTGTAAAATGGATGCCACCTGAAGCTTTTCTTGATGGTATTTTCACTGTAAAGACTGATGTATGGTCGTTTGGGGTATTAATGTGGGAGATTTTCTCACTTGGATATATGCCTTATCCAGGAAGGAATAATCAAGAGGTCATGATCTAATCAAAATGATCAAAAATGAAGCAAAAAATATTAAAATTGTGATCTGCTGTCAAAATGGTCCAGTACGCGATTACTGAGGAACATTTTTTTTTTCTTAAAAAAAAGAAAAAAAGCCAACTTTTGGAAATCTGACTTAAAGAAAATTATGTGTCTAAATTTCTGAAATTTAAATGTGAATCAAGTATGTTTTTTAGGTAATGTCACTTATTGTTAATGGAGGACGATTGGAGCCTCCAAATGGTTTGCCTGATCAAATCTATGCGTTAATGTTGAATTGTTGGAATACTGCTGATACTGATCGGCCACATTTTGATGTGATAATTGATGCTTTAGATGCTATGCTTCAAGTAAGCTTTTAAATTGAATTCAAGATTTTACTATTAGTCAATTCAAAAGTTCTATGCAGTGTTTATTTTTAGAATCCAATCATGCAAAGGATGCCTTCACCAGTGATTATCCATCGATTATCTCAATCACAATCATTTACTACTTGTCGAGATTCAGAATCATCAGATAATCCTATATCGGCAAATGAAACAATATCTCAAAATGCTTATTCTAGGAGTACCATGAATACTATGTTAAATTCATATTCTGAACATGCTGCAGCTAGCAGTTGTGATCCGTTACCAACTAAAGGTTATTGCTGGAAAATATCTTCATAATGCAAAATTTTGTAAGAAGTTGAAATAATAAAATCAGCAAAAACATATTGTTCAATTAAATATAGTTGTTAGTAATCTGCTTTAAAATCTTCTGCTGTTATTTTGCATATATAAACTTCTGTTGTTATTTTGCATATACTTTTTCAACATTCCAGAAAATGGAATCAACTTCAATATTTGCACACCTTATCAGCCACAATCCTCAGAACCATTCTGCATCCAAGATAGATTACCATTGCAATCCTCGGGAACAGCGGGGTGGATTAATGATCAACTCCCAAGTGGGAGTTCTGAAACATGCTCAGTTGGTAGTTATGGCTGCATGAAGAAAGCAACCGAAGGACAGGTTTTGTCAAGAAAAACACTCCAAGAAGCCGCAGCAGGATCTCGTAGACCTGTAATTGACACGGTAGTTCCATTATTTGTTTACTTACATTTGAAACGCAAAGGATATAATTTTTTATCATTTTGTATATTGATTGAGAAACATAATGAACTTCATGTATATAGTGGTAAAGTATCTTATTACTTTTATTTATACATAATATGTAAAATACCATAAAATATATATAATATATCATTATTATTATTGTTATTATTGTTATTATTGATATTATTATTAATATTATTATTATTACTATTAATATTATTTTATCACTATTATCATGCATTATTTTTATCACTTATTATTATTAGTAAATTGTTACTTAGTCTTAAATTTACTGAAGCTTGCATTTCTTCATAAAAAATATAATGTTAGTATAGTATATTGAATAAGGCATATTATTGTTATTACTATTTTTTTGAACTGCTCAAAATCTCAGAACAGTAATTGATTTAGGATTTTTGCGACAATCAGTCTAATGAGAGTGATTATGCAAATGCCATCCGAACTGAAGCAATGTCATTGCTAGAAAAACGATATCCTCTACCGCAAGTTGCGCATAGACTTCCCATATCACCTATAGCTGATAAATTTGAGCCTTCTGATGCAATTGATTCGGTCAGATCTTCAAATTCACTAATTGATCAATCAGTACATCAAAATTATATGAATCAAAGTCAGATTTTATAGCTCAAAACAAAGTAATGAGTAAAGTATCAGTAACTGATTAGTTTGCTTCTTCTATCAAATTAATTTAGATCAAATTCAAAATGTTTGATCAGTTAGATTAAAATAACGTCATTTACACTAAAATCTTGTTTGAAACAAATTATTATTCTGAAGATAATTTGATAAACCGATAATGTTGACCAAATAGAAGTACAAACTTTGTTTGCCTATGTTAATAATTTGATACATATCTGTAATTTTGTAATCAACAAAGTTGTTTTATCAAACTTAGCTTTGTGATTAACTTTGTGGCATTATTGAAAATGCTTTGTTCATCGTATATTTTGCTCACTCTCACAGTTTCATTGTAAATAATTGTCAAAATAAACTTTTTTTCTAATTTTTAATCAGAATTGAGGTTAGTTTTTGTATTGAAAGCAAAACTTTGCAAAAATTACCTTCGAGTAACTTGTGTTTATTAGTTTTTAACTTTATATATTTGCGTGGTCTAACTTATTTATTGA
>UYYF01000398.1:0-16983 GCA_900618365.1 Thelazia callipaeda
GTAAATCTTCTTTTCTGCTTTCTTGAGCCTTCCGTTGAATCGTCTCCCGGCACTCAGTCCTGCTAGTTCCGATACACTGGTCAAGTGTTTTCTTATGCCCTTCTTGGAGCTTCAAATACCTCATCTGTTCTTTATTTATTTTCAGCTTTAATTCCAGTCTCTTTTTCTTTTGTTTTCGATCATCCTCTACTGCTTTCTGATCTGATCGGCTAGCTGTTAGCTCAGCTGCTCGGCAACTCTACAGAGCCGAGCAGTTATATGTTTATAAAAGTCTATACGTAGGTTAACGCCGCACGTAGGTTAACCTTATTTTATTATTATTAATATTAGCGCTACATCGTATCTTAGCACTCACTTCCCCCACGCAGTTCTGCATGTTGACCTCCGTCGCTTCATGATTGTCAAATCCAGAACAGTGATCGAATAAGATGCTTTCGAATATCCTCTTGTTCCCTGTTGGATATATGTCTCAACTCGATGACGTGTACTGATTTCTTTCACGCTTATGGATGTTCTTGAGTATCTGCTCTCCTTTGTTTTGTATTATGATTCCAGATACGGTTTTTATCTTTCATCTTCCATTTCCTTGTCAAATATCTCATAGCCTTACTGCAAATCAATGCAGCGTCCTTATTTTGAGGATTTCAACTTTTTCATCGATAATATTTTCTTCTCGCTGCTCATTTCGTGCATATGTCTCTTTACTGTTTCTCTCGTCTCGTTTTCGTTCTTTCAAAAGTACTGCAACAAAGAGATGCACAAGCATAATTGTTGTGGTTCATTACTTCTTTTTGTTTCTTAGAAGTCACCTGTGAAGAGTTGTTCAGAAACGCGTTCTTAGCCACTAGATAACTGATATTCTTGATTATTGGAATTTATTCTGCCACTTCCACTACTTTGGACTCTTGGTACCATTGCTTTTATCGTTGCAACTGATCGCACTGAGCGTCATAACGTCTCCATATCAGATTAAGCTAGAGCCTATAGGATTGAAACCAGAAATAATGTCTATTTAAAGATCAGGCAAAATGTTTATTCCATAAGATATTGGATCAAGAACACTCTGTTGTTCACGATTACTTCAAACTTAAGTAATTATTTAATGCCTTAAGCATAATCCTTAACAATATTTATTTATTCATTACTATTATAATTACGTGAGAAAGGTAAGACGGTGTGGCGTTTTTTGTAGCGAAATGGAGGAAAAGAACTAATGGAAAATTTGTCATCCAAATCTTATGAACGCGCTTCAGAGGAGTTACTACGATTTCGTGGGATTGGACGAAAAGTAAATGGAATAAACTGTCAACTTTATTTTTTGAAGCATAATTCATTTTATCAATTACATTGCGACTTTTTGGCTATCACTTGCTTATTTTTTTCGATAGCCTATAAGTTGTAATATATTATTAGAAGCTACGAATAGTGCGACTATTTACTATTGCTACTTTGAATCTTGTGATAGATTTGCCAATTTATTCCACTTTCATATTATTTTTTTAAGGTTGCTGACTGCATATGTTTGATGGGACTACATATGCATTCTGTTGTGCCAGTTGACACACATATATTGCAAATTACCATAGAAAATTATCTTCCAAATCTTACAGTAGAGAAATATTCTCAGAAGTACCGAAAAAAGATCAGTAAGTTTGCTTGCCAAGTCCTTAAAAGTTTGTCATTTACATAAATTACCGTCGCAATTTCTAGATTAAACGAAACTAAACTACGACTTTTAACTTTTCATCATATCCAAAGTAATCATTGGATCTTTAAGCGACTGTATGGCAGAAAAAATTTGGTCCATTTGCTGGTTGGGCACAAGCAGTATTGTTCACAGCGCACCTTCGGCGCATGGGAGTTCGGCCCTTACCAAAGAAAAAATCCAACAAAGGAAAGAAAGAATAAGTGTGATTGTTAAAGTCGAATAAAACTTTTATTGCATAATACACGTAACTATACAGATATGGACATTGAGTAGGTGTGTCCATCGCATGGCAAGATGAACTTGCCAAATATATGACAATTTGAGGTACAATATGTTCATACCTAAGTTACATCTGCTACCTCGTACATCACTTTTTTAGTTCTTAATGTTGGTAATCTGTAAGCCGATGGAGCTTCGTCTAGTATGCCATTTGAATTGAGTATTTTCTATGGGATATTATCGGTATCAAGTATCTGAACTAAGGAAGTTTTGGTGCGGTAAAATGATTCGAATTACATGACTATAGAGAAGTCATCATTCCCGAATCTATATCTCGACACATTCATGTTATTAATCCACTGAACTTAAAAAATATAGTGCAAAAATAGTCATATCAATGCAGCACATAAGATCTCATACCGATACATAATTTAGATTTATTCGTAATGGTCTGTGTCTTAGCAGTTTCAAAAAGTCGCTGTACAAAACAAACAGTCCCGAGGAAAAATGAAACGTATATGAGTCAAAGTTATTCAGCAAGACAAACAACAAACTTATAACGAATAAAAACTGAAAAAAGAAAAGTGCTGAAGTCTCTGCTGTCTTATGTTTATCAGGGACAAAAATGAATTTATCCTGTCATTATCACAATTTTTCACTTACAAGGCACAAGACTATTAATGCGTTTCACTTCGTATGACTTAATTCCAAATTCGCTGGTAATGTTTAAATGTTGCCGGATAAATTGATTATTCAAAAACAATGTAACTTACGAATTAGATCCCTAACAGACTGCTTCGATGAACACATAGTGGAAGACAGAAGAGATTCAAGCCTGGAGTACAATAACAGTAGAAAAGTGATACCATTGAGACCAGTGCTAGTAACTAAATACAAATCAAAACATTAATAACGCTGAACATTATTGCATAGGAATTCTTCAATTGGCACACAATCGAAATAATAATGACTACTAACAACCCTAACTTTAGTTTGACACCCTTAAATTTTCACGCCTAGAATCATAATATCGACCAGTTTCTTCATAATATATACCTCGAATTTACATAAGTTTAAAGATTTAATCCTACCCATTCGCTCAATAAGATTACAAGCATATTTAGAATGAGGAAAAAAAAAACAACACGCAGCATTAGTTTAAAGCTTTTAAAGTATTGATTCCCATAAACAACAACAAAACAATATGTGATTTAGCTCTATCTTCAAATGTAAATTTTTCAGAATCCTACATAACAGACAACTAGTTCCTTATGTATTGACAGCGATAAAAGAAAAATAGACATCCATTTCCTTAGGTATTACTTCTTTTCAGGATATTCAACAAATGTACATTATAGCCCATCGAATTATCATAAATCATAGCGGCATCATCTACATGTCCACCACCACCCTTCTTATCCATATCATCCACAATCACAGTTTTATCATTGTCATTTTTATCCTCACCACTTTCTATTACTCTAAAGTCACCAGTCAAATTTTCTGCTTTTATCATCTTTGCACTATTTGCAGCACCAGACAAATTCATTGATTTCTTTTGGAGTTCGCCTACTACCTTCACCCAATTTATATTCTTAGTCCTTCGGGCTAAGTAATGAACTTTAGATCTACGTTGATCACGCACTGCTTTTTTTAAAATGTTCATCACTCGTTTTTCTACTTTTGTTTCAGCCTGCGCGCTTAAAGTCTGCTTTGAGTTTCTTGTTTGGTACGTTGAAGCAAATAGTCCAGCAAGACTGATACAGTTGTCCTCTACTTGTGAATCATCTACTCCACTGCCAAATACTTCAACAGTTTCTTCGAACGACGGAGTGATACCATTCAAAACCTCATCATTATCTACTTCCACGCCGGTGTTTTCAAAAAACGCTCGGAAACTCGTAGGTAGACATCCAGCAATGACCTCTAGCCCATCTAGCTCGTTTCGCCTAGCTTTAGCTGGTGAAGGTGATATAGGCGACGCACCACCACTTGAATTTTCAGGTTTCCTTTTGTTCTCATCAACCTAGTGACATATATAAACAAAAACAAGCCAAATATTAATCACAGCTGACAACATAAATGCTTACAAAATTTTCTTTTAAAATTATCTTCTTTATGTGCTTTCAGTAGTATTAAAATAATTTTCGAATATCAGCATCAAACATAAAACAAAAATATTATTAAAAAGTAGATCTTTATATTCATTTTTTCATTAGCATAAAACTAGTAGAAATTAGAAAATAAAGTTTAATAGAAAAATAAAAAGTGTGAAATTTTTAAAACTAACTCGTCTCAAACGCGGTGGTTTAGACGTATAACAATGAACAGGTATTTCACCTACACTTTTTCCTAAATTTTCTTCATATCTCGTACTTTTAACGTAATGGAAGAGAACATGGCCAACATCCTCATAAGTGGTTGTGATTTCATATCGCCTATAAACTTGGCAAAACATTATTGAAAAACTATAAGACAAACCTTTTATTAATATCACATCTTTTAAGCAGTGTAATTAAAGAAAAAAGAAAAAAAAATACATGATCCCGTCTTTATCCAAATCATCTGCACTACCGCTAAAGTATCGTGTTATGAACAAATTGTCAGAGAGTAAACCACTGTCATAATTATTGAAGGAATAACCATCTTCTCTCAAGTGCTCAAGCATCTATAACGAGAAACACAATGTAATGAAGTACGAACATGAATAGAATACTTTTACTGGTATGTAGCAAAATCCAAAAAACGTATTTTGAAAATAAATAAATGCTTTTAATTCGGAGCTTACATGTATGCAAGCTCAGAGGTTATTTGACTTACTTACATGTACTGAATCAAGATCAAGCTGAACCCCAGACTTTGTATCATATATAACAATTGTTCCAGGTTGTGGTAAAATCAAAGGAGCTTCACGGCAAACAAATATTGATGTTGTCTTGGCTTTGGCTAAAAATCAAGGATATAACAAGTTAAGAAAACTCACTTCAAAAATCGCATGCAAAATATTGACGCAGTGTCAACATTTTAGTGAGAAGTCAGTAATTTTCTTGACTATCAAGTTTAGAATGAATCTTTTCCTTAATTAAACATGATGAACAATTGTGAATTTACTTCAACTAGTAGTCTTAGTCTAAAATAAACAACCGGAAAAAACTATAATATTATTCAAAAAGTTACTTACAAAGGAAGCTTTGCTTTAGCTTAACTCAAAAAATAAATTTCCTATAAGATCAGATCCAATAACGTACCAAGAAGTCGAGCATAATCCGCAAATGAAAGTAAGCCGTACTGACCGCTGATATGTACTCGATCCTTACATTCCTGCACACTTTGTAGAAGCTTACCTATCAGCCCATGGATAACCTCATATTTCTTATCATCATCCAGTAAAGTGTATGGTGCGTAAAAATCTGTTAAGGACTGGCTTGGAGTCACTGATACTGGATGATCAGTGGTAACCATACTTTCTTGAGTTGTTACACTGTTTGCTAAAAGTTCAAAACTGATCAACAATTACACAGCTCAAAAATCTGTTTAATTAGATTAGTACATGCTCTTTAACTTCGAAGTCTCAATTTTCAAACTAACTCAAAAATCAACAATTATATACAGGAAAATATGTTTTTATAAATTAAAGTTAAAAACTGTTTGCACACCTAAAGGTTGTTATTTATTATTGAAATAAAGTATCATATAATTTATCTTAAGCTGCAAAATATTCTAAATACGTGTAATAATTAACAATGACAGAAATACATATGCATCTTACTTTCATCTTGTCCTACTGAACCATTTTCACATTTCAGTGCCTCATCAGGATGCTTATTCCGCAAATGTTCCCACATGCCTTTGGTAGATGATTGAGCATCCAAACGCAACTCCTTTCGCGAGCAGCTCGTCAAACGACACTTTACAACCCGTTCTGTGTCTGCACGACTATATCCATCCGATTCATACAAATCAAAATAACGCCAAACGATGCTTTTTTTTGGAAAGTAAGGCATAGAAAGACGCAACCACGTACCACTCGTACTCAGAATTGCCGGTGCTATCTCGTCTGAACATGCCATACCGTTTGAGTTCAAAGTATCAGATAATGATGAGGACGATGGAGGATTTTCATCCATGTCTTCAATGAAAAGCAAGATTACTACGCAATCTACTCATCTCTAAATTTTATGCATTAAAATAAACCTTCATAAAAATGCTGATAAATGTAAGGATTTCGAAATACACAAATTGCTAAAATATTTTGTAAAATGTAAAAAATAAAGCACATTAGGTTCTACTGAACTTTTTTATCACTTTCATGTTCAGGCAAAACATACCCGAATAAACGAATACTTACAAACAAAAGCCTAATCGTCTACTACTTTGACATAAATTGTAAACAACTGAAAAAAAGGTAAATAAAAGAAAAGGTATAATTATAAAACATTGAAAAAATAAACCATAATACCTGAAAAAATTATACGTTCCTAAGCATAATTTACGGCCATCGTTAAATAATATATTATGAATGAATGAAATAATCTTAACAAAAAAATAAAAGTTTGAAATGATTGTGAAAAGTTAGAATAAAAACAAATGATAGAAATCAGAACTGAATAATATGAAAAAAGTAGTTTATTGAAATTATTGAATTTTAAATCAATCGCTATTGATCGAGGAGAGTGGATCGATAAGTTTCAAGAGAATGGCGAGATAAACTGAAGAGACCCCAATTGTTGATGCTTCATTCTATGGCACGGCTTGTTACCAATCGATAGTAGCAATAGTGTGCTTCAGCATCTATCTATACTATACTCCTTTCACATTTCAATTTTCTCTTCCCTATGATCTTTTCCACTCAGTCAATATACAAAAATCCCATCTGACCTTTAGTTACTGCAGTATGTATGTCACTGATCCATCTATCCTACACTCATTTCTGAACTATATTTTTACATTTATTTTTGACTCAATCAAATTATTGCAAAATAAACAAATGACTCAAAAATAAATGCAGTGGATTTAGTTGCATGCAGAATTTACAAGTTTCCAAAAAAATTAGTTGAACATTGAAATTGATTGTAAGGTTTCGAAGTAAAAAATTATAAAATGAAAAAAGTGATTCACAAGTGATTATAAGATAGATAGATGGGTAGATAGGTAGATAGGTAGATAGGTAGATAGATAGATAGATAGATAGATAGATAGATAAGTAGATAAATTCGATATATATCGACAAATAAATAGATTGGTTGATTGATTGATGACAAACTGAAATATTCCATAATTATTATGAAATATTTCTGTTTGCAAAGTGTTTCAGCTAATCATCAACCAACCGATCATTAACTAACCGATCAATAAATTGTGAAATTTCACAATGGGTTACGAAATATTTTTCCAAAATTATCCAAATGAGATGACAGATGATGAGGTATCATCAGCATTTTGGTAACTGCATAATGGTGCAAATTTGTTATCAGTTCAAACAATGATTACATTTATATTAACTACTGTCTGAACATTATTAGTTAAAACTCCAATTACATTTAATAAAATAAAAACTCGCTAACTTTCCCATTAAGTTTAGTTAAAATAACACTAAATCAATAATCGTATTTTTGGCAAAAAATGGATGGACAGGTCAGGTTGCATTTATTTATACATTGTGCTAATATTTCGCCAGTAAGAATTAGTTCGTTAAATGTGAAGGAATAGACGTAAGTCATTCACACGCTATTTTATTTTTTTAAACTTATTTCAGACAAAATCACAAGCGACTTACACTATAAAAGTCATGTAAAGTATTGATCTCGTGGTTTTGAGCTGTGCGTGATTAGTTTTTAATACTTGCAATTTTATGGCAGACTGAGTGGAAAAAGTATTTTTCTAGAAGGCTAAAATTTTTTGTACCAAAACGTAAGTTTTGGTACAAAAAATTTGCTTCCACAGTTAGTTTCATTTATGGACTGCCCTGAAAAGTTTCATTTTCAGGCTTATTTAGCGCGAAATAGTCGATTTACTGATATATTAACCTATATTGCATATTATTCGCATTACCCGCGAAGTTTAAAATGCACCATCGCAAAGTTATTTAAAAAAATATTTTTAAGACGCTTTTGCAGATTTTTTTCCAGTTGTTCAATTATAAAAAATTAATGAAAACGCTAAAAATGATAAAACTGCAATGCAAATATTGACACCTTCTAATTATTACTGATATTAGATAATGAAAGTGACTGGAATTACTGCTAATAATACGGCCATAACAGCATAAACAACAATAATGTAATGAAAATGAAAATAAAAAATTAAAAATAATACATCTATAAAAATGAAGTTAAATATTAATACTAGTTTATAATATTAAAAATAACAATATAAGTAACAATAAATTATTAACTGGAGTGTTCCATTTAATAAGGTCATTAAGCCGATTTTTATTTCGTACAAATTATTCATCCACCAAATGCTTACTAGTAGATTGAACACATTTCTGATTAATAACTTTTTGTATTATTATATTTTTATTACAATTGAACGTTTTATTTTACTCTTACTTATAATAGAACAAGCTCAAAATATGAATGCCATAATTCATACTTGCTTGACGCACTTGTAGACTATAGGTATGTGATGTAATCAAATTATTGACAGTTTTATTTTTTGAAGAATATATTTATCAGTATTAAACTATATACTCTAAATTCTATACTTAATATACATTTTTAGCAGTATTGAACATAAAATTCAGTTTGAAAAAGGTGCTGTATTACTTACAACTAAATGTGCAAAAGACAAGTAGTATTAATTACAATTAGGAAAATACTTGCTAAAACTTAATTAATACTTATACTTAATACTTACTTAGAGTACTTAATATACTCTTTGAGCAACGGATTTTTCAATGAGTAATATTTTAAAAAGTTTCATGTTATAATGAAAAATAAACAAAATTTTTCCTATTTGCTTATCAAAAATTGAAATGTATTTAAGATTTTTGATCTTTTTATCTACGTCATTCTAATGATATAACTTGTAAGTGTTATCATTAATAAACCCTCCCAAAATTATTTAAAGTATTAAATTCATATGCCTTCAATATGATTCATATAATGATTAAAAACCTGCTGCATCAGAATGAGTCTCATAGATCTATTCAGTTCTTTGATAATTCAGATCAAAAAAAATTACATAATATTACTTATTATAAAAATTTATATAATATTACATATGTCATAATATGACAAAAATCACATAAAATACATTTCCATAAATTAGAAAATAATTTTATAACGAAATATTATCATTACATTAATTCTTGTCATCTGTATGAAAGTTCAAGTTATTGTGCGGAATTTTATTATGTATAAAAGTTTATCGATGTAATTAGTAGAATATTTTTACAATTTTGACAATAAAAACTTAATAATATTAAGCAAATCTGCAAATTTTATTGTAATTAATAATAATACCACAAAAATTAAAATTTATCATAGTGATAAAAACAAATAAATCAAATAGAAGACTACCTCAGCCTGACAACATTTTCTTTCAGCAAACAAATTAGCGTAAAATCGTTTATCTCTTTACATATGCTTATCTCTTTAACTGACTGACTAACTAACTGATTGACTGACTGACTGATTCACTGCTAGACCGATTAACTGACTAATTGACTGACTGATTGTTCACAATACTAATAATTCTACAAATAATTGCTACTTGCTTAATTATTCATTTTTGTTTTTTTAATGAGTACATAGAAGGAAGGATTCACTCAGTCCCAAATGCTCGTCTAATTGATTATGCTTCAAACCTTTCAAAACAGAAATTTATTTAAATTAATTATTTTATTATCAAAAAAACAAGAATCAGTTCAAATTTAAAAATTTCTTTTTTTTAGGAATATAAGAAGGGTTTGCACAAATACAAAAATTTACTCATGTATTGTAAATACATTTTAGTTTTATTACTTAGCTACATTAATTAGTAAATATCATGTTATTATTTGTGTATGTAAGTAATATTCTATACTTCTAAGTAATTATTATAGCTATTCAAAACCTCACACGTTTTTTCTTCTATTTAGCAAGTATATTAGAGCTTTAAAAAATTTTTATAACTTGAAAATAATTATTGCTATTTGATAAACTTCATATTTGCTCATTTTTATTCCAAAATTTGTATTTTGGCTAGAAATTATTGTAATTAAAAAATAATAAAAAATATATTATCGTATAATTTTATATTATTTTATTGCAAAAAAAAGAAAGAAATTTCAAATTTTGAATTTTTAGTAGTCGTAATATCAAGCAATTATTTGAATGCTTAATAATACAAATAAATCACTAATATGGACTTGTTGTGTTTGTTTTTAGTTAAAATTTGAAAATAAAATTCTAACAAAATACTAATTATCAATAATCTATTTTAGATTTTGGGAATTGAATTTTCAGTACAATGATTTTACTTTTAACTGTGAACAAACTTCAGAAATCTCATTTGTATTGTTTTATAAATTGTGTGGAACACTCAAGTAACAATTAACAAATTTATCAATAGTAAGTGTTAATTAAAATTTAATTAATCAGTAGTAATTGTTGATTAAAATTTTTAAGTTGCTTAATTACCATTTGAAATGATATTGATACTGTAGCCAAGAAGCAGAAGCACATTTATAATTATTGTCTGGAATTTATTTCCATCTTATTTTTATTTACTCATTTATCTGTGCATAATACCAATATTAATAGCGAAATTTCAAACTTCACACTCTTTAGAAACAAATATCATTGCAATTAATATTTATGAATTTTAATTCCGATAATTCAAAATTATATTTATGTACCATTTTTCATTCTTATCTCCACAACAATTATTATCTGTGGTTAAAAAAGTAGTAAACAAAATATATATTTGGAAAATGCAAATATAATTTTCGAATATTTGAAGTTAATTTGATAACAAAATTAATCCAGCTGACGTGAAGAAAAATCTGTTGGCGTGGAGGAAAAATTTAGCATCAAAAATAATTTAAAACTTTTGTACCAAAAATTTTTACTAAATTCAAATTTTCGTACGAAATTGATAGTCTTCAATGCGTTAAAATTGAATTATTGCTAATAAGAGCGTAAATTTATAATCTGCATAATATTTGTTCAAATATATTTGTATTCAGTCAGTAATTTTATCAAAGTTTATTTTCAAATCATTATGAGAAAATTTTTTTTTTAAAATTATATGCAAATTTTTGAAGTAAAAAAGTTGCAAGACAAAAATAATTCATTCAATAAGTGAATAAAAAATAATTTTTATTATAATTTTTTATATCTTGGAAACACATGATGATTGATTATGATGAGCATTACAGTATAATGATTAAATAAATTAACGTTTGCTTTATTGGTCTTAATTTTTTTACTTTAAAAGGGCGTAATCAAACAAAATTCATAAAATACAAATTGTACTTTCGATACTATCTACATGATAACATAGTTCATGATTGAAAGATTATCAGTCTTTCCAAGGTATTTTGTTACCAACCACCTATTTTATTGTTATTTTATATGATATAAAAAGCACAAATACCTTTGAGCATTAAATATTAGTCAATATTTTTTAGTAGTAATCAGTAATAATTTATCAGTTGTGAATTTTTTTTGCTTCTCTTACATATTTTTATTACAGATTATTTACTTTAGAATAGTATGAACAATAATGCAAGCTATATGAATGAAAATGATAACAATTAGTATGCTCGTATAGTCAAAAAATTACTAGTGATAAGACAAATTGCCCCCTTATCAATGGAGAAGTTCAAGACATCTAGTTATTGTCGCAGTTTACATTATCCCAAATACCGTTCTTCTTACAGTCTTGTCCAGTTTTTCCTGACATAAATGATTTACAATATGATATTTTATAAAGTTGCACTATACTTGGGTAAGTTTACTGCATACTTTTCTAAACACAATTTCAAGTAATTTTTACGCTAAATTGATTATTATTTTAATTACAACTATAATATATAGATTTAAAATACAATTTCATGTATTACACTTATTTTGTATTTTACAAAAACATTTCAAAATTATTAATCAGTTGAATAATCATAATTGATTAATAATTTTATAACAATGAGTATCAAAAAAAAAAGATTACTTTTGTAGTGGTTGTGGCATGCAAGGATTTACAAGCTCAAAAAATATATTATGGTGATGACCATAACGGTCCTGCATCCGTAGGACATGAATTCAACTTGATATTTCCTAAAAATACAATAAATGCTGGTCAAACACCAGTTATTAGCATTGTTGTGATGAATACGAACTTAAGTACGGTGGCAACAGTTAGAGTACAGTATTACGAAGTGCACGGTGAAAAAAGAGAACCTAAAGAAATTACTCTTAAAATTAACGGTTTATCGTATGAAACAGTAAGCTTCTTCTTTTACTGATAGAAAAATCTTTTGTAATATTTTTTAAAATTATGATAAAAATTTCAATTTCTACAAGTATACTGTAATAATTATGCAACAACTCTTATCATAAAGCAATTATGTGCTATGAGTGGATAACTAACATTTAAAAGCTGTAGTCTTGTATTTAAAAAGTGTGAAGTAATATTTAAATTAAGTAACAGAAACTTGAATAAGCAATTTTTTATGTTCATTTTTTATATGCAAAAAACAATCAAACAATTATTGGAAATTAAATCTTTTGACAATAATAATTAACCATTTAATAATTATTAGCTCTTTTTTTCAGGTAGAATTCAATAGCTCTTCGTTAAGTACTTGCGGTGAACCAGCAGCTAATTATCTTACGACTTGTATAGATACTACCATAAACGTCTATTCTGAAGAAGCGCTTATTAGCGTTCTTGCAAATTGGTACCTTCCAGATTCTGGAGACAGTTTTGCCGGTAAGTGTATCTTTACTTTGTGATATAATTAGAATTGTCTGAATATTAAACTATGGAGCTTATTTTTAATGTTTACTGATAATTTTATTGTACATTTACTGTTACTGAAAAATGTAAGTAGATATTAAATGATTTAAATAATATGTCATATGTATTATTATGGTTAAAGATTTTATAAAGTTTAATTTATTCAAATAAATATTTCATAGAGTAATAATTAAATTATTTAGTAACGCCTATTACAATGGGTGGATATGATTTCCGATTATCAATACCTCAACCTAGCGATGCTGGTAACAGTACTGTATATTTTTTACCCACATCACAAAACTATACGAATTTAGTTATTTTTGGCGAGATTGATGAGGATCCTTTTTACCTGACCTTTAATATTAAAGTAAGTCTTACTTTTTTTTAATTCGCTAATTATGCAAAAATTCATAAATTTTGTAAAGTAAGCAAGTAAAGACTTTAAATCAAAATATTTAATTTTAATTGATGATAATTAATTAAAAGAAAGCATTTTAAAAAAGGTCAAATATTTACAATCAAAATGTGGAACACACATATATTTGCAACATAAAAGTAAATTTTGTAAATAACTTACTGACTTAGCTAGTAAAACATTAGTTATATATTGCAAAAAAATCATAAATAAAGCAAAGACGTTTCCATTGGATACAAATACAAAACATAAATAACATAATTATTTAAAAATCATATTTTTATTCAAAATAATATTTTAAAATAATTGATAAATAGTAAAGCAAAGTGAAAATTTGAATGAAATCAAATTTCTTGAACAAAAAATGAAGCTGAAAAAATTGTATCAAACAAAACTTTTCTACACTATCATAAAAATTTTATCATATCATAAACTTATGAAAAGAAAGTCAAATTTAACAGAATTTAAAATATGAAACTGATAAATAATCTTTTTGCAAAAGTATGTTATAGTATTTGTGCTTGTTTAACTACAAAAGTTATAAAAACTGTTCAGCGATAATTCAGTCCTAATATGTTATATTTTTTTAAATCATAGGATTTAAATTTTCATCATAGTGGAATATTTAAATTTTAAATTATGAGACTTAAATAATGTACTTACTGAAATTACAATTTTACTACATTTAGAATTCATAATTACATGTTCTAAGTAATATGACAGGGAAATTAATGTATTAAGTAATGATTGTATAAGTTCAGTGAAAATATTACTTGATTTTAATAATTTTTTTTAGCCAAATGATTCAAGTCTGATAACAATACGAACGCAGTACTCGTTAACGTTATGGGCAGTTTCAAACTGTTCATTTACCATTGCGGCATTTGCAGAAGGCTTAGCGATTTCAGAAAAAATGAGTAAAAAAGATTTTGGTGCTTTCATGCCTACACCTACAATTGAGACAGGTACCACAAACTCTCTTCCTTTACATTACATAACAACGAATTTTTTCATTACTCCCATTTTCAGTATAATTTTATCAAGTATAACCTAAACTTCAGGCTGTGGAGAAACTCTGAATGATTATCATGTATTTATGCAACTTGCTGCTGAAAGAATCTTAGTAACACAGAGTCCATATTGTATAGTACCATTTAGTACTTATGGTGATTCAGGAAAATCCGCTGAGTATTTCGACCCTTATACTAGCGAAGATATACATTTGAGCGGATATGGCTTAAATGCAGGCGTTAATTCTAGGTACTCAGGCTAGCTTAAATAATTTCGTTTTAATATTATTTGTTTAATTGTTATAAATTATTAATAGAATAATTGTGGTTCTTGCTGATTTAAAATAAGTAATAATATAGTTTGGGAATGCTACAAGTACTACAATATGGAGGTTATAATCTGAATGAAACTTTCGATGGTGCATATTTGGATATGGCGGTTTCTTGGTCACAGTTTGTTACTGGTCTTACTACCTTTTATGTACCTACTGATGAAAACATCGTTTCGGTAAGCTCACAAGCACCAAATTTATATTCTGAATAGAAATTATCTTAAGTTTGATTTAAATATTTATCATTTTCAGAGTATTCAATAGCTTTCAATATTTATTAAAATGAAATATCTTAGTTGTATCAAAAATTTTTTATTTATCGTTTTAGATAATTGCTGATGAAGATGGAATAGCAGAAATGTATTTTGACATGACAACACAAATCTGGAATTGGGCTCCGATACCGTATTATGATGAGTCATTTTACTTCGCTACGGCATCTGTTTCAAGTGGACTTCATACTATCGAATCATACGGTTTCTATACCGTATTTGTTGTAGGCCGTAATAATCGCGCTCTGTACGGTTTTGTTACTGCATATAATGGCAAGTTCATACATAAATTAATTTAAATATTACTTTTCAAAAGACAAAAGTAAGCAATTCAAATTTTATTCCATTAGTAGTACAAGTTGGTATCAAAACATTGAGATATTGAAAATAAGATTGATTTGTATAAAAGAGATATTTTCAAGTATTGGTTATCAATTTTTAATTAATAAATGTAAAAAAATTTCAGAACAAGTAGCGAAGGATCTGCCTGAGAAAAAAACAACTTTACCACCAACAACAAGTATGCAATTTATCAATGTCGTTGGGTAACAAATATAAAAAGAATTAACTAAGAAAAATGTAGTCAAATATGGCAGATTATTTGTGGGATTTCGATGCTATCAAAAGTTTTATAATATCAATAATTAAGTAAAGAAATAATTAGTAAGTAAAAATTAATTGAAGTATTAAGAATTGAAAGACAAAAAATTAAGTAATAATGATAGAAAAACAAAATCAAATATAATCTGTTACAGCAACATCCACTACTACAACTACTACAGAATATACTACGAGTAAGTGTAATGTATTTGTATTTCAACTGTTATATTGTGATTATATATATATATCTTATTCACATAAAATAAGATACAGCTTTTACTAGCTGATATATGAATTAACTGAGAGAAGTAGTCAAATAGGATAGATCACTGAGGTATTGAAATAAGAGGTAAAATAATAACTAATTTTACAAACTTATCAGAACTGATATGATCACTTAATGATACGGATTAGTGAAATTATTTTTACTGCTTCTAGCTACAACACCTTCAACTACTACTAGTACTTCTTCAACTACTCCAAGTACAACTACTTCTTCAACTACTCCAAGTACAACTACTTCTACTACTACTACTTCTACTACTACTACTTCTACTACTTCTACCACTACTACTACTTCCAGTAAGTGAAAATAAATGAATAAATAATCATTAAATTAATAAAACAATTAACATTATTGAAATTTATAAAATTGCTATAATTGGAAAAATTATCCATACATTTTACAGCTACGACTTCAACTTCAACAACAACCACTACTACCACTACAAGTAAGTAAATACAAACATACAAAATAAACTTACTACTAGTAATTGAAGATAAATAAATGACAGTGAGTGAAAGCTTTTATACAAAATTATTAAATTAATTTGCAAAAATTTTTAATCACTTTTTTTGATAGAAGAATTATTTAATTTTTTGTAGCAACTCCATCAACGACAACAACAACGACTAGCACTACGAGTAAGTGAATGAGCAATAATTAATAATAGAATTTAATTGAAATTATTGACTATTATTTAATTAATTACTTGGTTGTTTTGAGGAAAAAAAAGACTGCTTTATGCTTTTAATCAGTAAAATTATGTAATTTTTGTAAAGCATTTGTAACGAAGATTCAAACTTTAAATAAGTGATAATGAATATATAAAAAATGAAAGAAAATGAAAAACAAATCATTCTTGATTTTAATAATACTACGACTATTTATTCATATCATTTAATAATATTTTTACTATCTTTAATGCATCTAACTACGGCTTTAGTAAAAATTATCACCAAAAGTAATTAAAACTTAGCCAATAATTCAGTTATCTGAATTAGTTGAGATTCTATAGATTCGTCATTTGCAGAATTTATGACAAGTAAGTGAATTTCAATAATTTCAGCTTGAAAGTAATTTTATTATTTTTCAGCGACAAGTGTAACTCCAACATCGACCAGCACATCTACAAGTAAGCAAAAATAAATTAATAAAAATGAGTTGAACAAAATGATTAAAGAAACAAAAATCAATTTT
>UYYF01000399.1:0-16892 GCA_900618365.1 Thelazia callipaeda
CAAACATTATACCTCCACAAAAACCACGAAAACGAATGTTTGGCTGTTTTTATCTCCCATTTCACATATGAAAATAATTGTTATCACAACTATAAGTTTTTCCCATTTCTTACCACAGAAGTCAAAACAAAAATCCATATATTCTATAAGAAATATGTTGCTAAACGTTTTTATCATTCATAATTTAAAATTAAAAGTGAATTAACTGCATGAAAAAGTTCATTTTCCAATTATTAATTTCACTTTCTAAGGATGCATGAAGTAGGTACTTCTAGAGAGTAATAATAAAATTTACAATTCCTCTTACATTTACTTTCATATGAAGCACATTTTTCATTTAGATCATGAGAACTAATAATAAATTTGCATTTTATCACCTCAAGTCTTAAAATGCTTCCGAATGATAACGTGGTTGTAGCTGTTTACAATTGAATTCTATTCGACTAACCTGCTTGCTGATCTGTTAAATTGATTCGAATTAATGTTTATTATTCTGTATGTATGTGCACATTTATGTAAATTTAGAACGGATTTTTAATCTCTTAAGCATGTTGAGAATAATACAGAAGGTATTTATTTTGCTGTGATCGGAGAGGAAGCAATTAATGATCTATTGTGACGAAGTGATTGAATATTTAATTTTCGTAGTCTTTGAAAGTGATTTATAGAACTGTAAATATCTTTAAAAGAATGTCAGTGGAAAAAAGAATTCCCACATAAAACTGAGTTCAGCACAATAAGAAAGCACAGCATTTCAGCGGAGTGATTGGATGCTTAACTTATTAATTCAGCTGCTTACCAAAAAATTTTATCGTTAATAATAAATTTCGTAGTTTAACAAATAGAGATTCTTCGATACATCACATACTGTAAAATCTGCCAGATGGTAAAAACAATAATAATTTTTACTGCTTTTAGACGAAGTAATTAAATATTCACAAATCATGTGTTTTTCAGCTTTAAACTTACTACCTTTTATGCAGTACCGTTTCACTCTATGTTACTGCCTTACTACCTTTAAAACTTATTATCTTTTTACTTTGTAATTTCAATTCTACTGTAACAACAAGAAATTTTTAGCAGATGTCAGAGTGCTGTTTGAAGACTACAACTGCTTTTCAAGAACAAATGTTTGATTTGATTAGATATATGCATTAAAAGTTGCTTTTTATTACTTCGATATCCATTTGCAAAATGTTTGATAAATGCTAAATTAACTCTAAACTAAAAATGTTTGAAAATAAATCTCTTCGGACAAGAAGGAAGTGCAACTATTCGTTTACATTAGAGGTATGGAGGATTCGCGGCCAATACCACACGTAAAAGCATTGGCAAGAATTCGACCATAACCGTTTTCACCCCATGTTCTTCCCCAACTAAATGAGTTGCTATTAAAAAAAATTTTATTTTTGTAAATAGGCATAAATTAAAAGTGTAAAAGTTTGCTTTGCATTTAGCTTTCCTCTTCCTTTCTGTTTTTTCATAGTTCAATTTTGTTATGGAAATAATTACTTTTATACTCATAATTTTATACTTTATATATCGTATTTTTTGATCGAAATTGTATTTGCTTTTACATATCTTTCCTCAGGCGCAGCAAAAGGTTTATAAATGCTGAAAAAACTTTGCCATGAGATTCAGCTACCTGTTTCGAATAATATAATACTGCTGCCCACGCTCTTCACCATAACCAACAATTAAAACCTCATGATCCATTGCTAGCAGTGAACTTGAACAGTTCCTGTTTTGATATATGCCTAACAACAATTAATTCCTTTTTATATACCTCATGAAAATGTTTCAGCGATTTATTCCATTAATTCCTTTGAATAATTAAAATTTCAAGTCAATTGCTTTGAAAAACGTAATTGTTTGATTTCGTGTTTCCGAATGAAAGATTAGCATGCAAGGATAATCTTATAATGCAATACTGCTAGTCTAATTTCTGTGATCAATTTTTTCTTTTGGCATTATTAGTTATGCAATTTTCTGCTGCTCTTTTTGAAATATTTTACAACAGAAAACTATGGAAAATAACTTCCGCACTTACCGCTTTTGTAATTCACAAAACTTAGGTCGGATGCATGTATGGATGCGCAGACTGGCCCAATAAATGCCAACACTTTTTTCAAAGCAATCTCATCATTGTAAGGCAAAATGGCACCTCCATCTGGTTTTGCAATCGCTTTCTTGGGATCGTACAAGCATGAAGGATTATCTTTTTCCTTATATGGATAATCACTTTCAGCCATTAAGCCATAAGTATTAGCTACCCATTGGAAAACCTAAATGATCTTTTTATCACTGATTCACAAAGTTAGTTGCTCATGTAAAACAATTAGGAGAATGTGTTTCTTTTTAAAATAAAACAATTAGCGCTTTTTATTGAAATAATTTTGCATGAAACTTTAAAAAATTGACATAAAATCACTTCTCCCACATTTTCGGCTTTAAGTATGTTTTCTGTAAGGCGTATAAAATTCCTTTTTATGGCGCAGTAAAAGAATAACTACACTTGACAATTATACTTACAATCACGTAATGCCAGTTTTACGCATTTACATCAACTAATTTGTCATAAAAAAGATATATTAAAAACGAATGCTAAGGAATTACAGAATAAGAAGTTATGACATTTTAAGCTGTAAAAGATGCACTGCCATAAGGTGAGAGAAAAAAATCAGAGTTTTACTTAAAAAAATGATTGACCAAGCTTGCAGTAAGTGCGACTTATTAGAGAGTATGAAGTGCCTCACGTTACTTTCTATGCAAAAGAAGAGTTTTTGCACAGTGATAAAGTCGTAGAAGTTTGTTATTCTAAAATCAATAAAAATTTTGCTGTTAGAAGCAAGCACTGTACTTTTGCAGAGCTCCCGCCATTTCCCATACATTTTTCCATTTCACTGCAATCCATTACATTCTGTTCAGATAAAGCTCTGACTGTCTTTTTCTTTCTTAACGCTGTGTACGCTTCTAACGCTGACACAGCCGTAAAAATATAGCAAATATTACATTCACCCTGAAAACGCTGTCAGCATTTCGAGAATTATTTAAATATTTAGCGAAGATCCAAATATATTCTCATTATTTGATAATATTTCAGGCATCACAAGTGTATTTTTCAAAATTATTGCATGAAAGGAAGTGAGTACGTCAGTGCATCAATATGATTGGGACAACGCAATAAAATGATTAGAAGTGTTGAAGTAACCAAACTTGATGTTTTATTGGAGCAAGAATCCCTTTTGTTCTGTAATCGATGCTAGGCGGTAATTTTAATCTCATCTTGTTCTTCAGTATGTGAGATAAATTGCCCATTGGCACCATATCTCTCGACTGTTTAAATCCCGTAAGGCCTCTCAATTCTTCTTCAGTCTGTAACAATAAAGTGACAAAACTCAAAAATCTTTAACAAACAATAGTGCATTTTATTATTTGTTGAAATTGAAATTTTAATCATATAGTAAATTATTTTGTTTCAAAATTGTTCTTGTAATTTGAGCTAAAATTCACAAAATTTGCATCAACAAACCCAATCGCTCATTTCATTTAAACCCATTTTGAATGTCTCTAAGCCTTGTTCAAAACGCTTATTGTGTTCATCAATTATACGTAGGTTTTTTGCAAATTTCATTAGACGAATTGCCTCCGAAACGGATGATTCGCGTTTTTTATGCGCATCAAAAATTATTTAATTATTACTAATGAAAAATTTGTCAAGTTTAACTATAAAAGATAAACTGCTTAAAATATCATCGCATAGCTTTTCAGGCATTTTCAATACCAAACATAGCAACAAATGGTGCTTGTGATCATTCATGCCAAAAAATTAAACTTACAATATTTATTGAAAAATTTTTTGTAGGAGGAATAGTGCGTATTATATGACTGATAAACACTTCCGTTCGTATTATCACTTTTACTGCAATAAACAAATTAACAAAGTTTTAAATATACAAAAATTTGAGCTAAACTGTAAAACTTTGAAATACAATAAATTTTCACGTTCTTGCATCCTCACAAGATCCTTTGTAAACTTTATGCTCCTAGAACTGATAATTTATAATAGTAATAATAATAATTATTATTATTATTGTTATTATTATTATTATCATTATTATTATTATTATCATTATTATTATATATCTACATATACTTAGTAATCAAAAAATTCTGAGAAATGCAAGCAATTACCATTTTGCGCGTTTCCTGGAAGCTAAAATTTAGCACTCAAAGTGTTAGTAAAAAATTACCAAGCAATGAACTTTTTTCACAGGATAATTTGTGAGTTAAACTTATCCGTTCTCCATATACCATATTTAAACGTATGGCTAAAAAATATAATTGTTGAATACTGAAGTTTAGTTTTACTTACAGCTCATGAAAATGATGTGAGTGTGCAGAAAATAAATGGTTGAAAATGAATAGAAGAGTTCTCATTTAACGGGTACAGTGCGATTATATCTTAATACTGAATCTTTCCTATTTTTAAAAGAAGTATTTATATTAAATTTTTAATATAAACAATTACTGTAGTCACTAGCAACGAAGTTTTTAATTCCTCTTATCGGTAATTGCGATGATTCTTCTTGTTTTCGTATCATGTCTTTGCTATGATTCAGATAATCTTATTTACGAATTCCGAAATATAATTTTACACTTAAATTTGATGATATTCAATTTGACCTTTATGAAAATAAAGCTTAAATTTTGAGAAATTAAGCAAACAAGTAACAAATGTTTTCGACTAATGTTTGAAGAAAAAATCATTCTGATTTTGCAGTATTTTCAAATTTACAATTTAACCAATTTATTTATAATGCTCAAATTTTTTTATAACTTGAAGTGACATGCAAACAAGCAAAAGGATTATTATGAATGAATATTTGCTGCAAAATTACTGAGTTCTTTTCCACCTAAAAATTTTTCATTATCAAAGCTTCATGAATTTTTATTACTATTAGAAAGCTATATTTAGAGTAATTTGCAGTCCTCTTTTAGTATTCTACGTTGTTTTGAATTCTTTTTAACGTAATCTCCTAGCCATTTGGTTCTAAAGTTCTAAAATATCTAAAAATGAAAGGCTCTTCTAGTTTTTGTAAGTGAAATTATTATTGTGTACTTTGTAAGAAAATTATTCTCAAAAAATGTTAATCATTTGTGCTACAAAGCTCTTGATGCCGAGAATTAATGATGACGAGACTGATAAAGTCAACAATTATTTCGACTCATTACTGATAAAGGAGTTGTTTTCGAAAGTAAAAGCAGTGGGAAATTCAATAAATACTCATACGAGGTAAAACCATCTAAAGTATATTACTCCTTTCTCCGTTTACTGTCACAATGCTTCTCGTTTACATACTCATAAATTCAATATTGTTTTTTGAATGCACAGTTCATGAGTAAGTATCTCAAGATTTCATTTACTGGAGGATAAAATGTCGATAACCATAACATCTACATACCTACTTATTTGCACGTAGAAATCAAACTTTATAAATATAAGCGATAATTATACAACTAAATTTGTAATTTAATCAAATATACAACTGATTTGTACGGGTTTTTGTAATTGGCATGAAGCTCCAGAATTTCATTTCAGGAGAAATACTTCTTTTTTCAACTTCAAAAGTGCTATTATTTTTATTATTTATTTTGAATAAGTATTTAGGCAATTCAAATCGTTGAGCCAATCGAAACTACATGCTTTGTATAACGAACATCACGAGGACTATAAAAAATTTGTACAAAAGTACAGTAAGTGTTTGAAAAGGACAAATGCTAATTGTGATTTTTAATTGAATAATTCAGGCAAAATTTTCACATATTTCTTTGTTGACAGAAAAAGGTGTTAACGATGAACGACCAGAAGCATTTCGCTTGTTGGCTTATGCAAAGACTGTAGAAGAAATCAAACGTCACAACGAGTTGTACAAGCAAGGCAAATCATCTTTCGAACTTGGCTTGAATAGTATGGCTGATATGGTGAGGATAAACTTGACTTTAATAGCTAGGAAGGCTATATGCTGCTATTCAATTAGGATATTCATGAAAATGATTACACATTGAAAAATACTAGCAGATCAGTTAAATTGTAACTGCTGGCTTGCATAGGTCTGCATTGTGCATTACATATGAACTAGTCAACTCTAGGCAGTTACCTAGCTAGTTAGCTAGTTTAGTTAGCTAATGCTTCATGTAAAACACTGAAATTGTTGCAGACACTGCAAGAATTTCAACAAAATAATCCTATACAAACGTATGACAATTCAATTATTCCTTCTAATAAGACAATGTTGCCGTATACAGTAATTAAATTGCCATCAACTGTCAACTGGGTTACTGCTGGATATGTAACAGATGTCATCGATGGTTATTTTGGGGTAAATATTTCAATCTCCGTGCCTATTCTTTATGTCATAAAAATAAATTAATTATATCAGCTTTCTGCGATCTTATTTGTATAGTTCGATGGGATTTTTCGCTGCTGGCATAGAAAACAATATTTTATAACAGTTCAAAAATCATTTGCGCGAGGCTTGCGTGGGTACTAGTACTGGCGTTTGATTATGCTAATAATTTTATTCAAAGGAAAAAATAACTTTGAATAAGATTTTTTCTACAGATTTTTAAATTTATATAATTCAAAATTTATTTCTGTTTCATTTTGCAGTAGCTAAACAATAAACAAGTTGTCAAAATAAGAAACGCATTGTTGCCATTAATTTCTATTAATATGCAGCTTTTACTTTTAAGAGCTGAAAATTTTTATTATTCAAAAACGTTTTAAGTAATTAAAAAGTTAATTTACTCGTTTTACGAGTAAACTGTGTCAAATTATAAAGGTCACATCACTTATTCACTATTACAACGTTAATGCATTCGCTAAAATGTCAGCCGTAAAGAAGCGCTAATTCTCCAAAAAATCAACTTTGGTATACAACAAAATTAATTTAGAATGTTTCAATGGATGCAAATCGATGAGTAAGGCTTTACAGTCGAAGAAAATTACATACTATTGTAAATGTGTTCGATCGAATGTTTCTAAAGAATAAATTTGCAGAACTGTTTTGCTGGAGGAACAGCTTTGTCAGTGGCAGGTGCAATAGAAGCAAAAGTTAAGATGGAACAAAATGTATTATTAACACTCTCTGCTCAGGAATTATTGGATTGCACCGAATATGGATGTGAAACATCTGGAAATGCCACAGAAGTAAGCGTTGAAAAATATAATGCTAAATTATTGATTACAATTCATAGAATTTTAAAGTATTGCTGCAATAATAACTGACCATTTTTAATCACAACATTTATCAACATTAATATGTGAAGCTGTGCTCAAGTTAATTTGAGATTAATTGATGGACTTTTTTTAAAATATTGCCAAATTAAACTACACTATCGCGATTACTATTGACATTGCAAATATGATTTGATTGAAGGTCATAATTCTGTTTTTGCAAATTTAGATTTATTGCAATCAAAACATCAGTGAACAACAAATTGTCTTTTGAATCACTTAGGTTCCTTTGTTTAAAAAATATGTGCAAAAAAAAGAAAAAATTAGTAATATAGAGCAGATCTCAGCGTGCTTTACGAGAAGGAGCATTTTGGATCTACAACGTTTATAAAATTTCATTACATTTCATGAAATTCATTACTTTTTTCTTGTGATATTCAATTAATTATAGTATTTAAATTACATCATGAAACAAAATGGACTGCTACAAGAGTTTCAATATCCGTTTGCTGGAAAAACACAATGGTGTCAGTATAAAACAGGAAACAGATTCGGAAAATTTATTACTTATGTATCTATTCTACAGAATGACATTCAGTCCCTGAAAGCTGCTATAGCTCGCGGACCTGTAGTGGCTGCTATTTATGCTAATTCACCAACTTTCAGAAACTATAAAGGAGGTTAAAATAATATAGTTGGTGATTAAATACAATAATAATGTGAAAAAAAGGAAACTAAACAGATTTGATCATATAAATAAATAATAAATTAAACAAACAAGTAAATAAATAATATATAGATCTAAATATATAAATGCAAATAAATATAACTAAATTTAACAGATTGAATACAACTTCGTAGAAAATTCAGCCGTTGAAACGTATTAGCAGCCCAGAAAGTATAACTAATTATAAATAAATGATTAAATTAGTATAAACAAATAAATATAAATATAAATAAATCAATAAATAAATATAAAAATGAAGCTATTTTTAGGAATTTATCGCGAAAAAAGTCCAAAATCTGCAGTTTCCCACACAGTTTTAGTCGTTGGTTATGGAGAAGAGTATATTATATTGAAAAATAGGTAAAGCTTGCGAAAAAATATTGATAGAACTAGTATGTAAAATAATCATTGAGCAAATATTTGACATGCGATTCAAACCATGTAATAAATAAATTATGCATAATTTGGTTTTTTACTTAGTCATTTGGAATGGAAACAGTAGTGATTTCCTTTTTATCAGTTAAGTCAAGTTTGCAAAAAAAATTTGATTTTAATCTATTTTATTTGTTGCTAATTTATTTAAACTCTTCATCATTTTACTGTATTACTAATTAATTTGAACTATTACTGTTCATTTTTGCTGTTAATTGATCTACTTTTCATTAATTTTCATCCTAAATATGTATCTTTGGAGCTTCGCTGCACTTATTATTGTTATTAAATTGCATTGTAGACTGATCAACTGTCCAAACATTTAAAATGTTTTAAAAGTTCAATTCTAAAAAATTCAATTATTAATATTCTCTAAACTCATATTAGCATGATTATTTCGATTTTTCAGTTGGGGAAAGGACTGGGGAGAAAATGGATATATGCGCATTACTACAAATCCAGAAGAAAATTGCAATTGCGCAGAAAATGTTCTTGCATTGATTTGAAGACGAAAAATAGATTTTCTAGTGAATAATTTTCATTCTAAAGAATAACTTTGCTTTTATAGGAACATTCTTTCTATGTTGTAAGATTCTAAGAAATAAACAGAATTATATATCACTATCATTTTACGATATGAGTACTATTTTAATGGGATGAAAATATCTAAACATAATAATTTATAGTATCCTTTATATTTTAAAACAATTCTCACCATGTAATACTACTGAAACCGATTTTGTAGACAACCATGTCTATTCTAGATTCTTATGCGAGAAAAAAACACATAAGTATGGATGAGAAAGGTAAAAGGTTTTAGCTTTCAAATTAATAACTTAGCCTTTAAATTAAGATTAAAATTGGACTGTTAGTAGCATAATAACAAAAGTTTTTGCTATTCACAAATTCATTCAAAGAAGGAAATTTTTAAAAGTCCGAAAAGTCCTACAGATATAATTTTAAATGCAATTTTTTGGCATATATCTTAATTTTGTTTGTTTCTTTTCACATTTTACGAAAAGAAATAAACTCTTTAACTTTCATCATTATCTTTTAATTGAAGACTTTCATATGCAGTTATCTCCTAACTTAAGAACTTTCTATGATCTTCTTAAGATCAAACTTTTGTTTCTTGAATCTTGGAATCAGAAACCAGAATAATTTTTCTTTAGCGTTTGAACATAAAATTTTAATCCCTAACCGAGCAAAAGTTGTAGTCCAAAGATAGTTTCTTCAAAGTAAAATTAACTAATTACTTTTATGAAATTTTTTTATAAATCTTTTTTAATACAATATCTTTCCAACAATTTCATATCACTTCGCGTCAGTTCGCGAAAGCACTGCTTTCAGCATAGTTAAACATGTAAAATTTCCACCTGACTTTTGATATTTTAGTTTCATCTTATTTTAAAATGTAAATAAGTGGGTGAAAGTTGGAACAAAACGTATTTATAGTACATTTTTGGTATCAATAGCATTTGCAAACCAAAAACATGAATGCAAAGTATTTTGTAAAATAAAGTTTGTTAACGTATTTAATGGGATCAGTAACAGTTTCTTTTTAATAGAAAACTGAGCCAAAAGTCAAATAAAAAATTATTTCACGATATTCATGAAGGATATAGAGAGGTATGAAATTCTGATCAGTCAAACGTAGGTGAATCAGTACGTATTCGACCATAGCCTTTTCCGTCCCAAGTTGTACCACCGCTGAAAATTTGAATAAATTGAAAAGCAATCAGTAAATAATTTCCATATAATATACTTTTTAACAATATAATCAAAAATAAATTGCAGTAAATTACCTTTTCTGATGATCCAATAATCAATAACGTTTTCTCAGCCATAACTCACTGCAAGCACTGAATGATTTGGAAATTCTTTGCCATTACATTGGTTTGTAAAAACGCCCAAGAAGAAGCTCTGGTTTTATAATATACTGAGATCAATAATGTATGATATACTAAGATTCAAATATGCATAATTAAATGTGATATATGCATGCAGTTGAACTAATAAAACTTACCTTGTTTACACTGGTGACATTTTTTGATGCATACACGGATATAGTAACGGGTCCATGAAAAGCTAATGCTTTTTTTACGGCTGATCCGTCATTTTTAGGCAGCATAGCGCATCCTAAAACGTTGAATTTCCTAGGTTTAGTGCCTTGTAAACACGAACGAGTATCAGTATGGTTGTAGGGTTAATCTTTCTCGCCAGCTATACCATCCGACGTGGAAATCCATTGCGAAACCTGATTAGCAAAGATAATTTAAACTTTTTTATTCTTCAAGTAACTTTAGAAATGATTAAATTTCTTTTGCGAAAAGTTTTTCGCGAAATTTTTATTTCATTCCTTTTTATATTTCATTGATTACTATTACAAATCCCTGAAAAAGAAAAAAAGAAAAATTGCTTAAATTTATTTGAAGCAAAATGAATACGTTAT
Source organism: Thelazia callipaeda (assembly GCA_900618365.1). Lineage (NCBI taxonomy): Eukaryota > Metazoa > Nematoda > Chromadorea > Rhabditida > Thelaziidae > Thelazia > Thelazia callipaeda. The sequence continues at coordinate 10,852 of UYYF01000399.1, forward strand.
ATGGTGAGGCATCGCCCTTGGCATTTGGAAATCCATTACAGTTCATTACATTTTGTTCTGACAAAGGTTTTTTGGTTTCAACGCTACGTATGATTCTGTCGCTGCAACAGCTGTGAAAATATAGCAAACAGCTCTCAACTCTGGAAATCGTTATGAGCAGTGATGAACATTTTGAAATATCGTGAATATTCAAGCATATCCTTTATTATGTGATGAACTCTAAATCGTAAGATTAATTCTATGACAAACGTATGACAATTCAATTCTTTGTCTAATAAAACACTACTGCCATATACAGGAATTAAATTGCCATCAACTGTCAACTAGGTTTCTGTTGAGTATTAGCAGATGTTAAAGAACTAAATTATCTTGTAAAAATTTTATATTCTTTTTTTTACTATTTAATCTCAATTGATTAATTAATTAATTAATTAATTATTACTAAACTTTGTTTTTAATTTGTTTATTAATTTGAGCATAGAAAAGACACTTGAAATGTTGGAATGGCTTTTGTAGTAATTAGCGCTAAGGGAAATTTAAGCGATGAGTGAAGCAAATCACTTTATATGGGATATCAGAAATATTTTTTCCAAATATTTTTGGAGAATGATGACATTCCTAAGGGTAAGGAGAAGTTTTAGATACAAATTTCATGTAGTAATTTAGTTCTTTATAAGTATTGCAATATTTATTCTAGTCATTTGTCTTAAATTATTTTGATATTAATTAAATTCTGAAAAACATTTATTTAAATTTCTAGGTCTATTACTTTTCTGGTTTTTCTGGCGCAGTATCAAGTATGGTAGAAGCATCAGTTAAGGTACAACGTAAAGGACTTATATCACTTTCGATGCAAGAACTAACTGACCATGCTTCATTAAAATGTAAGCAATTGAAAAATCTTGACGCGTGTTTAGCATACAATTTTCATAACTCTAACTTTCCAATATATTATCAATATATACTTAAATCAATTGCTTACTTCCATCATGAAAAAGTATTCAATGAAATTTAATACATTCATTTTCTGCTTCTATTTTAATTGAATTTTTGAGGAATATAAGAGGGATATGATGGTTTTATGATACTAACTGTCTTCAGTAATATTACTTGATTTAGAATCCTTTAAGCTAATGTATTAAAATTTACTAAAAAAAGAGCTGCAAAAAATTATTTTTCAAGCAATCAGTTCGAACTTGCAAATCAACAATTTTACACTATGTCTTCTTGCTGAATTTTGTTCTGAATGTATTTAAGTTTTTTATAGGCTTTTAAATAAGTCGTTAAAAATGGCTTAGTACTAGCGAAGCAATATTCTTATAAGGCAAAAACATAAACGTGTGGTATTAATGCTGCTAGTAGATATAAAAACTTCAAACATATTGCAGCATTACTGATGTTCAGTCGTTAAAAGCAGCTTTATTAGAAGAATCTGTCCGTCTGATAATTATTGCTAATTCCCAAAGTTTTCAAATTATAAAGGAGATAAAAACATAATTTAAATTATCAAGAAAAACCAAATAAAATGTCCAGTGACATCGAAAATATAGAAGATAATTATTAGTGAACAACCAAAGAAAGTTTGAGAAATTTTAAGTTTTTAAGATAATAATTAATTAGTGGTGATTACTAATCGTAAAAGCATTCCTGATAATAAATTAGACATAAGTTGATTTTAGGGATCTATCATGAAGTAGGTGCACCACAAAGATATTTCTATTCAGTGCTAGCGGTCGGTACTGGAAAAGATATATTCTGTTGAAAAACATAATTTCGGACACCATTTGTAATTATAATTTTGAACATTTTGCCTCAAAAAAACTCAGTAATAACTGATTATATGATATTCTTCCACTTTTTATATTCCAGCCTTCCATTTATACTTTTAATCGTTCAAAAGAAAGGTTATTTCAATAATGGTGATGTATAATTACGAGAAGCCAAACGTATTTTAATGTACGTAGTAATAGTTAATTTATCGGAAAACAATTCTGAGAATTCATCTAAACTGTGAGTAGCATACAGCATTTGACATCAGAATTCCACATTTATGATTTAGAAAATAGAACTGTAATAATTAATTTTTTTACATTTTGGAATTAATAGTAGTATTTTTCAGCTGGGGGACAAAATGGGATGAAAATGGATGCATGCGTATATCAACGAATCCAAAAGAAAATTGCAACATTGCTTTGCATGCAGCATCTGTAATATTGGAAAAAAGTTAAGACATACTTTCGATCAAATGTTTATTCAGAAATACTTTTTTAGATAAAATATTGCTTCCTTTCACAACATATTTGACACTTTAAAAAATTTTGTTGTCATCTATCAATTTATTATTCATAGTAGGCTAATATCAAAAAAAAAAAATCTGCCAAATCAAATTATATTGTTCAGATTTCAATTCTGAATGGCTGATTATCACTTGTTTCATGCCCGCACAAAAAATTATAAAATTATATTGAATTTCATTGTTGTGTGAAGAAAAAAGTACTGGCCAGCAATATTGTTTGAACAGTTTTGCGACAATAGTTGCGGTGAGTTTTAGTCTAACATAAATGAGACAAGCCAAATTTATCAAAGTACAAAATTTCGTGGAATATATGAAAATAATTTGTGTGCTAAGCAAATATTTGAAAAATGATGTATTGTAGTCTTCTAAGCAGTTGAGATAACTGAAATTTGTTTTAACAAAAACTGTACGACACACTCAGTGAGAAATTAAAAAAATTAACTTCTGCAGGTGAGACCAATACTGACTTGTGATATTTAAATCTGTAATTCTGTTAGCAAGTCGTGTCAGATGCTAGTCTCCCACGAAATAAGAAATAGAATAATAATCAGATGTGTTGTATTACTGTCAAGTGCTGCAAAGTATTTGCTTTGTAGGAATGCTCATAAATCATTTGAGAGCTGAAAAATCTTTTCTAAATTCCATTTCTCGCTTGCATACGCCGACATCATTTCACTGTGCATCTCAACCCAACACGCCACATAATTGTATTCACTCAGTCGTTCCTTTAAGTAGAGATAATGGACCATATGGAACAAAACTAAAGATGCTCAATTTTGATAAAAAAAGATCGTAAAGAATCGGTCAGTTTCTCAAATACTTTCACCTTCTCTCCGAGCATTTTGGCTTAAAAGAGATGGTGAAAGTATTTGAGAAACTGACCGATTCTTTATGATCTATTTTTATCAGAACTGAGCATCTTTAGTTTTGTTCCATATGGTCCATTGTCTCTACTTAATGACCTCTAAGGTCTGTATTGTTACAAGTAATGGTTTGTAAGAGATTTGTGTGGACGCTAAGAATAAAAATTCTGAATTTCCTCCTGTCTTTTACCTCCATCTTTATTAAAGTAGGAGAAGAAAGACATTATTTATGCCTTTTCCATCTGTTTTAATACTTGCATCTGTTCTAATAAATTAAGAGAGATTTCTTGTGCTTTTATTTTATACCATCCCTAGGATATTTGCAACGCTGTGATACAGTTTAGTTATGCTGAATTTGTGATGTCTTGCATTTCATTAAATCGAAATTAATTTGTCGGTAGGTTGCAGACCATCTGTCCATTTCATCGGTCTACTTCTTTCTGAGAGTCTACTTACACATTTTCGGTTATAAAAATTAGACATTTATTCTACTACATCGTATTCTAATCTCCATCTAAAACGGGATTTCATCTGAGCGCTATGAGAATAATTGTTTTTCCAACATTTAACACTACAGTGACTGGCACTGTTTGCTGTCGATGAGAATATTAAAAACATAAAAGCCATTTTCTAACTTACTCTCATTTTGTTATTATCTTAACACACGCATCGTTTGATACGAGGTAAAGTGTTCTTTAGGTTAGGAAAGATCATTCCATTCAGTCTTCATAGTAGGCTTTTTTTGCAAGTTTGTGAGTATATAAGTCATGATATTTGAGAGAGGATATTGATAGGAGAAACTTCTGCATGCTAATTAAGAAAGGATACTATAGTAAAGCATGGATTTGATGACGAATTATGCTGTAATTAACAGGTTTGTGATTAGCAATGACAGATGATAAATGTTCGATATGGCACTCTCAGTTCGCATGCTGAAAATATTAAACTGACAATTTGCCAGTTCAATAATTCTAGCTAAATGTATCACTCTTACAACATGTGCTGTGCTAGTTTAGAAGGTAGTGATAAGAACTCAGAAGCATTCTTATTAAATACTTGGCTAACTCGAAGCAGTGATTACGCATATTTATTTTTAATTTTATGATGTCATTTTAAATATTGTTAGTTGCTTATTGTTTCTATCCCTTCCTTCTTATCTATGAAACGAAAACAGAAGTGAGATAAAAACAATGAGAAAACGACCTTCTTATATGCATAATAGCACCACAGAAATTAATTCTATTCTAGTTACTTTTCATCGCTTGACAGAGCAGTAGACAAGATCGATGGACATCACTTGAAAGTGATAATTCTACGAACTGTTAATTTTTCTATTACAACGACTTAATTCCAAAACTTCATAAAACTTGTCTACTGCTCTGTAAATCTAAATATTATTTTTACGGAAATGCGATAGTTGAGAATCAACCTCCATGATTTGGTTCAGAGAAGCTCGAAATGAAAAGCGATTTCTCGTGACATTCCATAGCAGGTGTTTTGTTATACGGCGGCACGAGGTTTTATGCCATCTGCATCACCAGATTTAACATATGCAGTATAAACGAATATGATTTTTTAATTTCTTTACTGATCAAATTTTATGACAATACAATGTGGTCAAATAATGTGTGCTAAGACGTCACGGTAGGCAATGACTATTCAATATCAATGAAGTGGCGCATAAACTGCCATGGTTGTAGCCCCACATGTATTGTGTCCATTGCGTACAAGTTTTAATTATCCATTATCGCCCCCCAATCTGTATCCCAGTTGCAGATTTCTTTCAGAATATATGAAACGACTAAGTGATGCGAAACAGTTTCAGTTTAGATTATATGAGGCTTAGTAAAAAGTTAAAATTTTATTGTGTAGATATGAATTAACAGATTACCCTATTTATTCTTGATAAACCAGTAAGGAATGTGTTTTTGGTACCATCTCTTTTGATCACAACATCTGTGCCATACCCAACAATCAATACTGCACGAATGGCGTACGAGAGCAATATTCAGGTGTAGCTAACACTCCTGAATGCAGTTAATTAATCAAATAAATTCACATTGGCTTGTAGAGGCAAATCTCTAATCATCATTATTTGAAAAGAAAAATTGTTAATGTGATATAGTCGATTTGTAGGATGATGTCCCACTGGTCAAAAACCATGACTTGGTTGCAACCAGATAAAATAATTGATCTCGAAACTGGTCGAATTGAATTAAACACATCAATGTTCCTGACAATGTCACATACAGATTACCACTACACAATTTTTACAAAAAGCCTGGCTTAGTAAGCACGCACATATGATTCTCACTGAAATCCATTTTTAAAATATTACAAGTTGACATTTTATTTTCATGATGTCCCTCCATTATAGTTGTGATAACAATTATTTTCATATGTGAAATGGGAGATAAGAACAGCCAAACATTCGTTTTCGTGGTTTTTGTGGAGGTATAATGTTTGCATAATTTATTTTATTTAACAAAGAACATCGGAAATTTGCATAAGAAACCAAGTTGATAAAAATAAATAAATAATGATAGATAATAACAACGCAAGTAGTCTTCCAACAATTTGAAGTGATGCAGCCGATTAATTTAGCTGCGTTAGTGACAGCATTTCCTTCAGGCTTTTTCAAGAAATTATAATTGGTTTCATTTCCTAATATGAAATATCTTATTGTTAATTAGCACTATTGAGTGAATTATCAGTCTAAAGTTGTTAAACAATATAATAGTAATTTAGCTTGTGTGTTGCGATACTGGCCATTGGTTTTGTCCAGCTGATAGAAGCGCCCATCTGGGATGATTTACTGAGTCATTTGAAAAATGAAACCATGACTTGGTTGCAACCAGATAAAATAATTGATCTCGAAACTG
>UYYF01000400.1:0-16873 GCA_900618365.1 Thelazia callipaeda
GGAATGGTTGAAATGACGCTTAGAAACAGTGTAAGATGTATGAAAATTGTCGTAGCTCGATTTTGAATATAGAGGATCTGATTATTTGTCTGTATCTACAAGCATTTAGCGCTCTTAATTCATAAGAATTTCTGTCGGAAATAGAGCATGAAACTCTTGTTTGTCGTCAAATAATTATTTGATTCTAGATGGTGATTGTGTTGTTGTTAACCTTGATTCAGTGTACTGAAGCAATCGGTAAATGGAAAATAAATCTACATTATTCAACCTCAGGTCTTTTTAGCTATTTCCTATTATAAGAGCTCGTACTGATATTATAATTGAAAAGAAATATAGCAATGTAAATTTTTGGATTGATGAGTGGTTGTCAGAGTAAGATTTATTTTTTTAAAATTCTGTAACAAAATGTGGAATTCAAATTATTTTGTCATTATAGCAAAGAAAAATACTTTTGCTCACTAGATCAATTAATTTTGCAGGGACTACTGATTTTACTTCGCTTGGCAATATAATCGTAGAGAGAACTTTTGACAATAATTACACTGCTCATTTTCAAGCAACGATAAATCCAAGTAAATGGCGGCAAGATCTCATTGAAGCTGCAGAAAATGGATGGATTTATCGTGTTAGAGCTGACAAGAATAATGAATATGTACAGAGTTTCAATGAACCGGTACGATCGTTCATAGTTTCAGAATTATAAATGAAGTTGTTCAGAAGTGCTGCGTAAAACAAGCATAAATGTAAAACAAAATAGCATACAGTAGTTAAGGAATTCCATTTTTTGATTAAGAATATTCCTGGATTTTGATAAGAAACAAGCTTAATAAAGAAAAATTGATAGATATTAACTGAATTAGCATTGGTTGTGTTTCGTCATCTATTTAGTAAATTGAAGTACATTTTAAAAATGACTATTATTTTCACTCTACGAGACGTCCTCGATGTTTACCGTTACTTCATGGATATTAAATCACATTTAAGTGCTTGATGTTAAAAGTCAATGGAGCTCATCATTTCCGATTATTGTTGGACTCTGCTCGTCAAGAATTGCAGTCTTTGACAGTATTTCCTGAGAATTTATTTTCTGTTGGACCAAATTATCATATCTGTGAGACTGAATCGTTTGAAGATATAAACAAGATTCGAGGATCAGTTGCAGTAGATACGATTAAAGAATTACCTTTGTAAGTCCTTTATAATACATTTTATTCTGAGGCAGATTTTTAAAAATTTTTTAGGATAGCATTTAATTTCAGAGTTTCTTGTATAATTACTTAAATACAATTATAATGAATGTAATCGCTAATTTATTGAAGTTAAAAACTCTGAAATATAAATTTAAAGAGAAAGATATTGAAGAAGACATTACTTCAGTAATTGGGGATGTGAACTGTAATATGAAATGTAAACTATGAACAAGCTTTAAGGCCGGACACTATTTCATATATTCAAAAAATGGAAAAGGAACGACAATCAAGGCAACATGGCGCTCAGCAAGACAAACGGTCGTTTATTCAAAAATATGTACGTTTGATTTGTTCCTTTTTTTCTTATAAGATTATTTGTGAAGCTTTGTGTAGAAAATTAGATGCAGTATTTGAATAGCATATATGCGATCAAATACTGGGCAGATAATTATATTGAAGCAGAAAATCAAATTTTTAGTGGATGTACATTGTAGCAGCAATAGTTTTCATGGTTATTTCAAATGCAGCGGCAGGTGAACAAAGTGGAGAGTGATATCGTCTCCAAAGTTGTTTTGGCATATAGCAGGAATATAGTATGTTCTTTGGTGTTTCTTATTTCTTTGGATATATGACCTCACGGACAAAGATTAAGTGACTTTCTTGTCAGGAAACCCATTTTTTCTTACCTTTATGGCTTCGCTAACTTTTTGTATGTCTGAACTTTGTCGTTACTTGTTTAACATCATGTTTTCTTATTATTTGCTAGTAATAAAATTAAAACAGAAGGTGGGAATGTGTTAATAAGTGATGTTTGTGTTAATGTATATTACCAATGTATATTTACATGAAACTGTTTGGTAGCAATACAATTTGCTTGAAGTTAAAATGCAGCAGTAGTTTTCCATGTATCGTTTTCATTTAAAATTTCATTAAAATATGCATCAAGTGATATAATTTTCTGAAGATCTGTGCAGCGATACATTGCTCATTACTTCGTTCCATTTTTTCATATTTACGACTGAAACAGTTTTAAATCAATTGAAAAGTTGTAAGTGCATTTGAGATAAAAGATCAGTAGCATGTCATCTGTTTTGTAAAGGTTACGTATATTTAGTTCCAAATTAATAGATCAATTGGTTTACTGCATTAGTACTGAAGTGAGATCAACGCATCTATTACAAACTGTGTAATAAGATGTAACGATTTCACAATGGGCCGTATAATACGCCAGTAAATATTACGAGATTATGTATTGCTTAGTTGGTAAGTAATTTCGATGCATAAGTAAAGAGTAAACAAGTTAAATCTGTTATTTGGTTTGAATTGAGTAGTATAAAAGACATTAAAAATAGAAAGAGTGATCGGTGTAAAGAGCAAAGTTACTTTATTGTGTTCGTGTGAGATGTAATTAGTGCAAAATGGTCTGTAAAACTAGTAGTGATGTTCTGCCAATCTATTAAAAGTGAGCACATAAAAAATATTCACGAATGCTTAAATACTGAGGGAGTTTCATTTCGGCATGATTTCAGACTATTTGTCGCTATCACAAAAAAGTGATTCTTAATCAGTTTATTACGTGGGACGTTCTTTAAGTTCTCAGGAAGCATTCTTTGCAAATTTATTCTGGTAAGAATAAGATGAGCAGTTGTCAGAGTAGTTCAACAGCTCTGACTAGCTCGTCAACTCTTACTATAGAGAATCCCAAGGAACAACTTAAAAGTTCTGGTGCCTCTCCTCAAAAGGTTTCATTTTCTACTTGAACATATCTCATTATTACTCTGGCAACTATTTATTCTTTAGACGTGATCTGATAAATTCTGTATGCGTGTAGTTGCGTGTTGCATTGTCCGTTGTTTCTTGTAATAAATTAATGCTCTGCATTAAGTATTCATAGAAAATAAGTCAGTCATTACTACATTTTTAATGTTGATAACTTCTGATGGAATCATCCTTCTTGTGATTTAATTAATAGATTTCTTTATCGTTTTCTTTTATCTTTCCTCTTAGTCCGATAAAACTTGCTATAAGTTGGATGCTTCATTTTTTGTCGAGTATGAAGTGTTTAGTGTACAAAATCATATCCATAAATTCACATTATTTCAGGTTTCAGAAGTTTTTTTGGTGGCCGGACAAGCCTTTCAAAAACTAGGCGGACTTATTGCAAGTTTGCAAAATCCAAATATTGGACGTGAAAGGTTTTTCTAACATTTAAAATGTGATAAGTATGTAGGGTCCATTATGTATTGCAAATCTGATTATTTTGCTTTCTGTTAATCCACATTTTCCCCGAGCAATATTAGTATAAAAATAATAAAAGGGATTCATTTTTTTAGATTACGATTTATTTGTCTTTCTTTTTCAAGTATATGCGCATTATTTGATAAATTATTGATTAGTGTTCTTCAATATTCTATAAAACATTGTAGAAATGCGTGATATATTGTAATGTTCATCGATTTAAGATGATGCTTTAGCACATTAATTCTTAGGAAGTGGACAAATTCAGATACAAATGATTTGCACGATGCAGTAGCACGTTTTGCAGATGATTTGCAGCGCATCAGTGAAACAGTTCACGAACGAGAAGTGTAAGTTATTGTTTACAAGAGAAATCAAATTTGCAGCAAATAAACTTCAAATAATGTATTAGGAGAGATGCTTACTGAAACCAATGGTCGTTAGTTCAGCGATAAAAATACCAAATTTAAAAGTATTTGGTTTTGGATTTCGAATTTTATATGTTGAAGTTTATGAAATTTATCCAAAAAATATATGGTATAGTATCATAGTATTGGATCAGATGGCCATAAAGGCCTGTTAGCTCGCGCAAATTTCATCTTATCCAAGTTTTTATTTAAAGATAATGAAGTAACATTTTATTCTGTAGGCAGCTGATAAAAGAGGATATAATTAAGAGGCCCGCTACAAGTCATTATGTAAAATCTGCCACCTTGTCACGAACAAATGGGAGTAGTATAAGACCTACTGCTGTTACAAGACCTTTATTAAAACGTACTAGCAGTATTTCTCATGCATCAGCAGATTCAAGTTTCAAGCGTCGTATTGTCACAACATACTCAGGATCCACTGCAGTATCCAACAGTTCTTGTTATGCAACTATTCCTCAAATGCAACCGTCCAGTATAAATTCATTGGCTATGGCCCGAGGACAAAGTGTACCCTTTAATGTATTTTCAAGCAATCTTGCTACTGTTACTGTCCATTCGACACCTCGTACAGTTTTTCTACCATCAGAATCCGCCGTTCAAGATGAGACAAATAATCTTGATAATAGAATTTTGAGGTTGTGAAGATTTGTTTGCAGTATTTGTGGTCTCATAAACGCTTCATGAGTAAAATATGTTTAAATCATAGCAGTTATTTATGAGCAGTGAAAAAGCTGTGGTATACTATGATTCTAAGCATAACTTTTATAAAAGGGCTTTGTAATGTATATTTTTTTATTTTATAAGTAACTTGCGTCACATTGTGTTTTGGTCAAGCTTGACATTTTAGATATATTATTTTGGGTTAATCTGTAATACGGTGCATTTATCGTTTGAATATTGAGATACAAAATCTTTAGGATGTTCTTTGTCATATTATGTGTAAATAATGATAAAAGCTTAGCAGTTTCAAATCATTCGTTTCTTTTTTAAACATGATGTGGTTATGCTTCATGAGTTACTTGTTTATTGTTTTGTTTATTGAGTAATTTGTCAGTGAGAGATGTTCAGATTATCTTGAGAATTCTGTTCTTTCAGTGTTTTTTCTCGAAAAATGTTTTTATATAGTTGAGAATGTTCACAACCGTTTTCTCTTGTACATTGTGTTGTGCGAAATTCACAATTTCAAAAGTTATCTAGTTATACAATTACTAAATTTTGCCTATTACGGTGTAGGAGGTACACCGTAATAGACAAAATTACAATTAAGTAACGTAAGTGTTTATCTTCTGTTTCTCGATTTTTATCTATGAAAGGTTGTAGTCATTTTAAGTCAGTTGATTGAGACTTGGTATAAAATAAAGGACGAACTGATGTTTCACTTACTCAAGTTATTAGGTGTAAACCTGGAAATAAAATTTTTTTATATTTATATGTACTTTGTAATGTCACGTCTTAGGCGAAATGCATGAGTGTCATTTTTTTGAACCTGAAATTACGTTGCAAAAGGCGTCGAAGTTTTCAAGCGCAAAAGAACTGGTAACTGGTTCGTGGGGTAGTATAAATGTCTAAACTTATTAGAAATAATATTTAAGTAGATAGGGTTAGAAGAATGCTCATTGCTATTATCATTGGCAGTTCCGTAATGCGTCTGATGAAGGTTCTGCATTGTACTGCTTCATTAACGCATTTTGGGAACTGATGCCAGAAATTTTATATGGAAGTGCCAGAATACTGAGAGATTGGTAAGCAGGGAATTTAGATAATGCGTTAAATAATTTGTGTCTGACTTTGTAAGATTTAGATTCGTAATGTTCGTGCCCAGTCTTGCTTCTAAATTTGTTGTTGGAAATTCTAAGTTTAAAGATGTAGATTCTCCAGGAGTCCAGTATAAACAAATTTGTAGTGAACGGGGATGTGATTTTTCAGTCATACCCTAGCGAACATCTCAAGTATTTGAATTTAAGTAAGTCGTCTCACTTGCTTATGTTTTCAGATCATATTTATTTTCGCAACCCATGTTCCTTTCGAAGACTCTCGTAAATGGAGCCTTTAGAGTTTATACCAGTGCTCGTCGATCGTTCCATCTGGGCCATGAATACACTCCGCCAGCTCGCTTTATGAATCATCATGTTGGTTACATATCTCAGTAACTATCACAGGCTATTATTCATTTAGAAAATATTCTTTATCGCATTCTTTGGACGCATTTAATTACATTGCAGAGCATGGTAATTATTTCATTTTGTCTACCACATTTATTTTGCAGGTGAAATTTACACTGGCACTCTTTATGACAGCGATTCAAATGTCAACTCTTCTGTTATTATATCTCAATGCTGATAAAATTCGACCTCCACCACCTAGAAAACTTAGCGAAGAGGTTGGCCTTAAAAGAAGAACACAGAAAGATTACTCTCCTGTATATTAATCTGTCAAAAACTTTAGGATGCAGAAGCGTAGTTTGTAAAATTAATAATTTATTTAAAATCAAACAAATAGTTTTCCTGCTGTCGTTGCCAAACATTTTTATAATTAATAGATAAATAGAACGAGACATCTCTTTATTTTAGGCAGAAGCTGAAGTGAAACGGCGAGCAGAACTATTCAAAGATGGCACGATGTCACTTAAGAAGTTTTAATTAGAAAGTTTTTCCTTTGCTCAAGAATCATTTTACTTTTTCTATAGAATCTGAGTAGTAATTTCTATTTTTTTTGGTAAAAATTTACTTTTCTCTGTCGAATGGTTATATTTATATGAGAAAATAAAATTGGATGTAAAGTTTTAAACATAAAATTAGGTGAAAGGTTTCTAGAGAGACTGAGTACCAAAATTGGGCTTTTCTCTATGCATAACGTAGGAAGAGAATACGTCTAGGTTTTAAAATATATTGATAATCATACAGTATTTGTTCTGTTTTGAAAACTGCGAAACATACATTCAACGAATCAAATAATATTTATGCTTTGAACAATGCTTAGCATACGCAACAACGAGAAATTAATTTTGATGAGTGAATAGGTTTGATACAATGAACTTAATCGAGAATATTATAAGCTGACGTCATAAACATTGAATGCATTATTCTACTGCAAAGAAATATTTTGCGTAACTACAACTTTGGTGCTAAAGTATCAAGTATGCGAATACTATTAATTCGAAAGCCACGTTTCTAGTGCGAATACATTTCAAGAATCCAACGTAGTTCGAGGTCTTTTCTTAACTTGCGTATTTTATTTCTTTCGTTTAATTTAATTAGCGTTATGAATACGGTATTCTTAGCTATCCAGGTTTCACGAGTAAAATTCACCCTGAAATTTTAAGGTTAAAATCATCTTTCAAACTTGATATCTATTCTAGTATGATTTTTTTCTTTTTGGAAGAATCTAATTTTTGTTATGAACCAAGATCATGTTTGATCTGTTGATTTAATTAATTTGGTTTTTACCACAGTAAATTACTTCTAGATAAATCTTGAAACGATAAATTAATATCTTAGGATTTCTTGAATTGTTGTGAAGCGGGATGAAAATGAAAATTTTGAAGCTTATTTAACTTTGATGCGCTCCAAACTTACCTCCGAGCATATGCATCGGGTTTCGGTAGATCATAATTGATAATAACCATAGGCATATTCAAATCTATCAAGCCTCTGACATATCCTGTAGCAATCATAATATTCACATGGCAAGATTGGAATGTATCTATTGCGTTTTGTAATTCATCTGGTGATAAACTTCCAGTCTAGAATGAATTACTATTAGTCAAATTATGGATGATTGATTAATAATAGAGGATAAGAACGAATAATTCATCACACAAATACTGATTATAGGACTCAATTTTGCATCCATTGAAAAACGTCTTAACGAAACTCAGAAATCAGTCAAGCATTACCGAAATATGAGAAAAATTACTGAAACAAGTTTACATTATTTGTCTTCTTGACTACAATACTAAATAACTGATCAAACCAGAGTAATCACTGGCATATTTCGACTTCTTAGTATTTGCGCGTTTAAAAATGCAGTGCCCTCCATTTTGCAGCAAATTAGTATTGGTACGGAAGTGGTCATTTGACACAAATTACATAATACATCTACTTTTCGGGCCTATAAATTTTTATTTTTGGACAATTCAACTTAATTAATTTGTCTAATTTGACATATTCACTCATAATCTATTATGTAGTACAGATTTGTTTATTCAATTTCCTTTTGCAAATAGCAAAAATAATCATAATTATATGTATCAAAGAACCTCATCAGTCACTTGCAATGCGAAATGATTTGCTGCAATAAGATTTGCATTAATACTATAACAGGCGACATTTCCTGTGAAGTCTCGTATTTGGTTTACTATCGGTAAGCTTGGTGGCAAGTGCAAAGTTATCTGTAGTAATATGAAATTTCAATAAAAATAAGTCACGAGTTCATCATCTCAAGAGTTAGCACTCCGAGGGTATAATCTGCCATTGAACTCAAGACGGATAAAGTTAAGAGCAAAACGAAAAAGAACACTTTCAGAATAATTGTTTATGTAAGTACCTTATTCTGAATTTATTAAGACATTCTGTTATCTCCAGAAATAAATCAGTAGTGAGGAATTCCGAAAATATAGATTCTAATCAATCATAGCGCTTACATGAATATGTTTTTGAATAAAACCTAATACTCGTTCCAACGATCGTTTCAGAGGGAAATTAACCATTGCAATTGAATCGAGGATGTATAATTCTTTGATGAATAGTGGTTCTAACAAAAATAATTCATAAAACATCTCAAATTAAACTGCAAATCTAATTCTCAAGTTGAACAATCTTAATTTCAATTTTTTAAATAAAAGTTTGATGATTACAGTTAGCGGTAAATGATAATATAATTCCAGAGCTGTTTTACAGATTATATGTCAAGAAAAAGACACTATTGTCTCTCTAAAGAAAACAAATGGATGTCACTCTAGGAAGGCAGTTACATTCTTATTAATATATTTGCTTATTAACAACAAAGCGTTTTTAAATTTGCTATTTTAATGTTTGCTTGCAAAAAAATATATTTTAGTACATTCTTGCAGTTAGCAACACGATCTACCTTGTACGAAAAGTTTGCAGATTCAAAAAGTATTTTTAAATTAGTCAAAATATTATGCCTACTTAATCCATTCCTGTAGAATAAAACATCAACTCTTCCTAACGTGCCTGCGACAATGTGATAATTTCCTTCATTCATCTCATCAATCTGTACTTCGAATCTACGGTCGTTAATGCATGGCAAGCACACTAGCTTTCCTGCATCTGAGTTAAGCTGTTCTGTTACCTTGAAAATGCAGTATCATGTGATTTTAATGAATATTTACGTCAAAATGAAGAACAGTTCATGAGAAGTAGGATATGCATACTTTTTGAGCAAGTCCACGTGTAAGAACAATGACCACGACTTGAACTTCGTGCAAATTTTTGTCAATACTTTTAAGTGCTTCTGTACGCAAGTGATGCTCCATTTTTCACTTGATATAGATCTGTTAATTTCCCATTACAAAAATTTTTTATTTACACTACTGTGACAAATTTAATAAACTTTACAAATACTACAGTGTTAACTTGAAACTTGAAAACTATAAGCTGTATGTAGCTTGTCATAACTTATTATATATAACCTAACGAGTTAAAGGTACGGCTCTCAATTCTTTGAAAACTAAATTACCTTACTTACTTCATGAACAACTACAATGATAAAAGTTATTTGATGAATTACAAAAAAATCATAGAACCTACCGATGTCGGGGTGATTTAATAGTACTGATCATTGTAATCATATTCATGAAATATTATTGAAACTTCGCGCTCTCCTTCGGTAGATATGTTAATATATCAGTGTACTTTCTATTACTATTTGAAACATTGCATCTCTTTTCCTTGCTCTATAATTAACTCCCAATATTGAAAAAAAGAAAAACTTGCTTTATTACACTCCAGAAAACCTAGACAACATCAGATGTAAGGAATAGGCACTCCAAAGGACTCCAAGTTTGCAGGAGATAATTTATTAAACAAAATTATAAGATTACTTCTTTACAAAAATTCAACGCCTTTCATGTATAACCAAACTTGAAAGTCTTCAACTTTTTTATTCAGATCAAAAACTTTTCCTTATCTAAAAATAACATAAACAAACGCAAAAAGACGATATTTAATCTTTTTTTCTACTTATCTGCAAGTGCGTGTGATAGAACACAACAGATCAAACAAAAATATTTTTCAAATATTTAAACAATTTAAAATACTACTTCCGCCATGTCAAATTGCTATTTTTAGCATACAATAATATTAAAAAAAATACTCCCAAAAAAGAACATAAAAATCATTTACATAATAAAAAAACAACACTACGGGCATTCTGGCAGTTTACATGAATTAATATTCGCATATATAATTTAACTTCGAAAAAATCAAAATTCAAATAACGGCAAACTTTAATAAACTTGTTTCTTCCCTCCATGGAAAATGTAAAATGAAGCAAGTTCGATTTGTTTGAAAATGCAATACAAGTTTAATAATGTTGGCAAAATATACGAACACATAAATCAGTGAAAATTGGACAAAACAATAAGTATGTCTTGAT
Source organism: Thelazia callipaeda (assembly GCA_900618365.1). Classification (NCBI taxonomy): domain Eukaryota; kingdom Metazoa; phylum Nematoda; class Chromadorea; order Rhabditida; family Thelaziidae; genus Thelazia; species Thelazia callipaeda. Next base: position 10,478 of record UYYF01000400.1, read on the forward strand.
CTCCACAACGTTAACAGATATAAATGAAAGTAGTACTCTACTCCCCTCACACTTATTCCGAAAGGCCTCTTCTAATACTTATTCAATTAATAAAACAGCTTAATAAAGAATTTTATTAATTACATACATTTAATATTATTTATACGATTTTTAAATAAGAACAAAATAAAATAAAAAACTAGAAAACGTGGTAACACTAACAAATGAAAGAACTGTACTAAACTTCTGTTTTTTTTGTTTCGCTTCGAATTTTTCGAAAATGTACAGAAAATTAACCATCTATATTGTTCTGTACATTGCATATGGAAACGAATTTTAAGCAAGTAGTATTAAGTTGGTGAAAAAAAAGGAAACAAGAATTTTCTTTTTCATATGACTGAAAATGCCAATTTTACAAAATGCAGGACAAAGTTTCACTCAAAATTCAGGAAGGTCTCTTTATCAGTTAAAGCATGAGTTTTCACAGCATCAGCTGTCACTGAACGACCCAAAAAAATTCGTTTTTGTTTTACGATGCATGCCATATTAATGCATTTGCTATAATCAATGCTGATTGATCGTAAAGCTGTAATGCATAAAAATTTTTTAAATTGGTAACAAAACAATGAACTGTCAAACTGAGATGTCGTTAAAAATGAATACACATTATTACACTAAACAAACTTTGACTTACATAGACAATGACGGCAAATATTATTGAGCTTTGCAAGCAGACGTTTTTCTTGATAATAATTAGTTAGTGCAAGTACAAGAGCTTTTGGATCAGTAATGCATTTTGTACACCAAAGCCGAGTACCTAATGCCCTACATCTGAAAATTGTTATTATTAGGAATGCAGCACACTGAATTTGTTGCAGAGAGTAAAATAATTACAGAAGTATATTAGTTGAGAAGTTTTGAAGTAGAAAATAAAATTCACTGTATTGCGTGTGTTAGCTCAACACAGGTAATACATAGAAAATTTTTATAAAAAATGAAGTGAACAGCAAATGAATATAAAAGCATAATAAAATGAACTTATAACATCCAACTATTGTCGGACAACGCCATTCAATTTTTAGAAACACGTAGTCAAGAGCTCGTTGCAGTGAAGGCAGCACTTGACGATTCACATAATATTCGAAATTAAGTGTCATACGACGATCAGATATGAATTCTTGTGGTTCTCGAACGCATGATATCAATGTGCTATTTGGTTCGCCAGAAACAATCACAAATGGCACTCGTTCACCAACTTCTGGTTCATAGCGCAAAGATATAGCCTTTCGTTTTCTGAGAAAAAGAAAGCCAGTAGATTTTAAAGAAATTAACTATAATACTTTTAACTGTAGCAGCAAAAAAAGAGAAAAGTCAATTGTACTCTGCTATCAGCTTTGACGCCACAACTGCAGACTGCGCATATGATTTACGATATTCACGACTAAAAATAAACTCTGAGAGTGCGAGCTGTGAGAGATTTGATAGCTGAATATCTAAATAACGCATCATCTGATTCACGTTGTTAGAAAAAAGCAGACGTAAAACTTTCTCTAGGATCTGAAAAAATATGATAAAATTAGAGTCTTGAAAAAATCGACACTGTTACACAGTAACATTAAACTTCCCCAAAACTACTGTTAAATTTTTAAAAAAAAAAACAAATAAATTGCGATGATATTGAATGTACACGCGACATTAGGATTTATTTGATGAACAAATGAAAGTTGGAACTGTTACAGTCCTAACGTCGTGCTAGTCAACAATGAGCAAAAAAAAAATTCATTGCATTTTTGAACATTCCTCTTATAATAAAATACGTTATACATATTGCAATTATAAAAATCTTTAGTAGTTCTAGTGAGCAACAACAATCTATGTCAAGCACAGAGTAAATAAACTTGACTAAAAACTGTACGACAACGATAACTGAATTATCGACCTAAGCTTTGAAGAAAAATATTGGACTAACTCTTGAAACAAGAGGACACGAGTCTCTTCGGACTGTTTCAATTCCTTTAGAATCGAAAACACCCTCGGAATCAGTTGCGCTTTCATAACTCATTCCCACATATCGTTTTTTTGATTCCAAAATAAGTGGATGCATAACTTTCTCCATTTTTAATTTCACTGGTTTAGGATTTGCATTAGTGACATCATCAGCAATCCTTCTTCCAATATCAAATGCTTCAATGCGAGTTGCTTCTGAAAAACAGTCATACTTATAAAAATTATCACCAATCTCCTTTAAGGGTTTTCATACCTCACTATTATTTTGAAACATTACATTTGCATGCTCATAAAGTACCTAGACCCTATTTTAATTCAAAAAAAATAACAGAGAAAAATAAACCAGGGCAAACGACGAACATACTATCAGTATCACCATATACAACTCGTGAATTCCCATAATTCCCAGAATTCACTAGATGGATAGCTCGCTCTAAAGTTTCTCTTCCCTAGAACGGACAAAATGAACATCAAAAAATCAAGAAAATTTTGTTTTTTGGAAATACTGATTGATAAAAATTCACACTTTTTTACCTTACTAACGATAGCATCAGCCACCTCTACACAAGGCATCCGACCACTGAAATTTGCTGCAGAATATCCATAAGTCACATTAGCTACCATTTTCAACGCTATTTGTCGTGCGTCCAATGTACGAGCTAACAACTATAAAAAATGAACTAATTTCACAAAAGATTTTGCTTAACTATTTTCAACATTTTCAGCACTATACAAAAAGAATTTTGTAATTTACCACAAAACCTATCAATATACATCTATTTTGAAAGCAATATCACAAGAAGAATATTTATTCAATTTTTTGAGCTCCCATAAGAACATTTTATGTTCTTATGGGAGCTCAAAAAACTTCATCTCAAAAAACTCAGAAAACTTCATCAAAAACTTTATCTTAATATGCAAAGAATTAAACATACTCTATTATCTTTATATTTCTTGACTGCTTTTTTCACCATTACTCTTGTATCCAATATTTCTTCAAGCATCAGAGGCATCAAACCTTAAATCAACCTTGAATCACTCAAAAAGTTTCATGAAAAAATATATTTGTACTAAAATGAAGTATTCAAAAAAAATCAGAAAAATCGAAACATACCTTTCCGAACAGATTTCTTGCAAAAAATGACTCCTGTTGGCGATATATGCAGTTCGCGCTTTTTGTGCATTGAAATAATATCGTCCAACTGAATAAAATTTTTGAAAATGTCAACGTGATAAAGCTTAAAAAGACTAACTTTAAGTTTTATATTCATTAACCAATACTTTCACGACAGGTGTCTTTACAAATAATAAAACTGCGATAAATAAACTGAAAAAATCAACATTTTTCAAAACTCAAAAACAGAAAAATCTAAAATTACAAAAACGGATACTTTTGGCTGATAGCAATTTTTTTTAAACAATATATCATACAAGCAAAAAAAGAAAAATAACAAAATAAGAGTAAAAGAAACCGGACAGTTATATTCCAAGCCACCGAATTCAATCACTTTATTAATAAGATCAATATTTGTAACATGCAGTAACTTTCCAAGGCATGTTGAGAAACAGTAGTTATAAGCAATAATAATTGATGGGTAAAGTGATTGAAAATCCAGTACAATGACTGGATCATTGTAGTAACCTGATTCTGGTTCCATAGTAAGTGGTAAGGTTTCAGGTGAGCACATCCTGAAAAATTGCTATTAAGACAATAGAAAACGAAGTTGAAATAACTTGATTTCTAAATGCTTTAGCCAATCGATTATCAAAAATAGAACTTTTCAAATTTATAGATCGTGACATAGACTAATTTATGCCAGAATTTTTGCATAAATTAGTCTATATCACGATCTTTCTCAGTAAAAAAGTACATTTGCAATGTCAATTAGTAATAACTCACATTTCCCTTTGCAAAGTTGAGATACTTGGAGCAACGTAATTCTGTTGATGTGCAAGTCGTAAAAGCATTGATTCAACACGAAATTGAGAACCACGTGTAAATACGTCATTAAACTGAATTACACAAATTCTTCAATGTCATAGATAAACAAATATATATTTGATATAATCCATTAAAAATATACCTGTATCCCATAGAGACGCGCCATTTCAGATGTTTTGGTAAAGAAATCCAGACGCAAAAGTACAATCATATTAAGCTGACAACTAAGCTGTAAGTGATGCAAAACCAAGCAACTGAAAATATTTAAGACCCGTATATCAGGAGTTGCGATTTAACAGTTACTTTTTAATAACTGATAATTTTACACTAACAACTACTTTATGACGTTACAATCGAATATTGAATTACTCTAGACTATGGTCTACAGTGATTTCAATATTCATAAATAACGCATTGCTAAAGTTCAATATCTACCTGACCATGAACTAGAAAAATTGTTCAACAACCAATAAGAATTTTTCTACATGAATTAAGTATCGACAACATGGTATCCCCATTTTTTAAAAAAAAATAAAACTGGTAAAAGAACTCAAGAAAATGCACATTAAATCCTTTCTATTCGACAAAATCCATTCCGTTAGAGTTGGAAAACTGTACTGTGGAAATCGTCGATTCAAAAGTTTATTCACCACATTCGAGAGTGTGTAATTTCTGAGAACAGACCATGCGGAAGAAAATCCATTTTTTATAATATTATAACGAGAATTTTTTTCGAAAATTCAAACATCAAAAATTGGATTACACGAGAGGAAACTTATGTTTGTGTTTATATAATGGAATGGTACAGAAAAAGAAAAAAATTATACTTTATGGCCAGTGATAAATATTTTGAGACATTTGTCTTTGAATATTCCATAAATACTTTTGATGATCACACAAAATTAAAGAAATTGTGAATTTTTAAACCTTAGCGAAACTTCAGATCGGATAATACGCCATATATTTACAAGTATTCTACCTTTTGGAGTTGTATCTAACTCTTTTACCCATTTAATTCTACTTTGTTCTCCAGGACGATAATAATGATTGATATCTGAAATATAATTTTTTAGATGTGTAACATTTTGGACCAGTGTTGGTTATTCCTTATACTTTATATTTGTTCGCAAAACTACCGATATGATATCGCGAAATTTCTGACAGCAAATTTCGCCCCAAAACGAGTGACCTTTCAATAAGATAACCCCACGAATATCGAGTAGTATTATATCCAATGACTATATCAGGATCATACCTAAAATTTTTAAATGATTAATTTAAAAAGTCGACTGATAGAGTTTGGTTAACTTTCGGTGAAGGATTCTAGTGTTGATCCAGATGCCTCTTTTGAGGCATCTGGATCAACACTAGAATGAGAAGTATACAGCAAATAAGGAACATTACTTAGAAAAAAATGAAAATAAACCTTTGAATAATTTTGGCAAAAGAACAAAATAAATCATTTTCAGAGGTTACAAAAGTATAGGAATCATTCTCTGCAATTACAGCCTCATCCATGTTCAGCAAAACGCCATTAACGCAATCAGTTTCATTTTGGCAACAAACATCCGTAAAAACGGTGTAAAATATGCCTAAAATCTGTAAAATGGATCTAAAGTGATTTGTACCCTATGATAGACTAATATTCCAGTCATATGGGAGAAAAGACACAAAGAAATTCAAACCTCATCGCATTTAGGATCTGGTACTGGCATACCACGCGAAGTTAAGGCCAGTATTTCCATAGACATGACGCAGAGATACTGAATATCTGTTCCTGCCTTCTCCTCATTAGATCTTGGAGTTTCTGATAGTGAAATCAAAGTCTGTTCCAATCTCGCTTTCGTATGTTTATACTGGAAAAACTTTTCATAAAATGATTTTCAAAAGAGTCAAATTTTTGTCTCCAGCACTTCTCAGGAATTATGAACTGACAATGAAAGTCAGAAAAGCTTACGTCATAAAAGCTGAGTTCGACAGATGACTCAGTAAATAACTGATCGTCAGTCTCACAATTGTTTGGTTCCAACAAACTGCTTTCTGTATATTCTTCTATATAAAAAGATTTAAAAATTTTAGAAATCATTTTGTTATAATTTTCAAAATCACAAAAAGTATTTCAATGATTTTTGTAATTTCAAAATTCAAACTGATAATGAAAAATTGGCTTTCAGCACTATTTGTAGAAAAAATTTTAAACTCAATTCTGCTATGTAAAATTCGAGCAAAAAAAATAAATACCTGCACTGCAAAAATATTCATTACTAGGAACTGAAACTCTTTTTCGAAGAGGTAATCGTTTACAAGGACGTAACCACTGCTCCGTCTGAATAATCTCCGGTTCTGAACTGTAAAAACAGTCATGTAAAATGCTATTAAATAAGAAAAAAATGCAGCTTTCAAATTTAAAAAGAATCATTTGCTAAATTACGCGTGAATTTCAAACACAAGACGAAAATACAAACTTT